>JAVYIG010008541.1:0-88228 GCA_035222895.1 Strongylocentrotus droebachiensis
TCTTGCTATTTTTCAGAATAATCGCGATAGTTTGCCGGCCCTGTATCAAAATTTGCACCGCGATCCAAATCGAACAAATTGTTATATGTGAACGAGCCTAATATGTAGTGCCAACAAAATAAACGCATATTGCACGCCACTGGATACATTTTCATGTCATGTTTTCACCATGTTCTTCACCAAATAACCCCCCCCCTTATTTCACAAAGGAGAAACATAGGTTGATATGACAACTAACCTGACAATACTCTAAGACTTGTCAGTTCCCTATACCTAAAGTGCCAGAAAAAATACACAAAACAATAACAGACATAATCATGCAAACCTTCATAAAATAATAAAATCAATTTCGTCACATGTTTATTTACGTAAATAATATGTAATTAAAAATAAATTGAAAATATAAGACAACCGTATTTCAGAAATTGATGAAACGTTTATTGATAATCCATTATACTCTTCTTTTCACATACAGATTTACTACACATACTACACTTTGACTTTGAGTTTGACTTGGTAAGTACATACATTATTGCTTATGAAAAGACAAATAATGAAAACACTGATAATAATGGACTTTTTTGCGCACAGCTACACGTGCTCAAACGACCACTATGTTCCATGCAAAGCAGATATGTTTTTACGAAATCATGGTTATTGTTATGGCCGAGTACTTCATGTAATCAGGAGTGCCCTGACCTTTCATTTTTCTAAATTATTGCATCATATACGAGTCACTAAGCAGTTTCCCTATTTCTAACTTATTTTGTTACACTAAAATAAGGGAAATCTGCAAGAGGTTTTGAATGCAATAGGAATAAAAATACATTTAAAGTGTGTACATCAGGTACTTCTGCCTTCTATCGTAAATCTGATAGATTTTTGTATTGCAAATGATTCATCATTACTCGTGTCAATATGTATAGGAGGCTCATTTCCAAGAAGGATGGGGGGGGGGGGGTGAAAACTTCAAACGAGATATATGGGCTTTGAATTGGGTTTAAATTTCACAATTTTTGTATAAAAAGTATAAATAAATAAATAAACAAATTACGAGACTTATTAATATTTTAGGTTAGTATCGGCAGTTTCATGATTGGGGCGCATAAAGTGACATGCAACACATGCCCGGAACACATGCCCCCGCACTTGCTACTCTCAGTACAATTACATCATAAATCTCTACATTAAATATTTATGCACATACAGTTAACTTAATTATACATACGCCTTGTAAATCTGAGTTTTTTTTAAATGTTTCTGTAGCTCAAGGATGAAACGTGGACTGGTTAGAATAAGGAACTTGTTTAATACTCTTTGATGTGAGGATAATCTGCCGCATTCTCAAGAAAAACAAATCGATCGAGACAAATACAATTTTCACATTCTTAAAACGTTACAAAAGTAGGCAAGGATATGAATAATTTAGCAGTTAACTGTTAGTGAGCATTAAAAACAAATAACTAAAAACAAACAATTGAATTTGAAATATGTAGTCTAAAATGCAACCATTGTCCATAATGTATTGAGGAACAAATAACATCACAAGTCAACTAGCAAATATTAATTTACGAAAAAGAATGTGAAAGGGGCTATTAGAATAACATATGCAAAACTTACTAGTCTAAGAACAAATGCTGCAATGATTATCGTATAAAACAGTACAGGCCAAATGAAATTGATTAATTATCTTATTTTTTCTACTCCTTAACAGCTATCATCATGAACCACAACCATCCTGACCATGAGGCAAACCTACACGAGGGCCCGTATGAATTAGTCCCTCACCGATGTATGTGCCGGACCACGGCGAAGGGGGAACCCAGATGCAAACGTAAGACCCGCCACCTGTCAAGGGTTTGTTGGCAGCATCGGGAGCAGTTTACCGACGATGAGTGAGTACTCAAATTATCAATTCAGCAATAGCTGTGTCTGTAAAAACCATACAACTTACATACACCAATGATTGGTACTAACACTGTGTAGTACATGTAAACAGCTCGCGTTGTAATGATTGAGATATCTAAGTACGAACAGTTTCTTCAAAATCTTGTTCAAATATCGTATTTGCTTTTTTTTTAATTATTCGTTTATTTAAAAAATATATATTTTCATTTGTTTTATACCCAGGGTGGCTTAGTCAGTGATTTTTCACATTCTGATCCTTCATGGGCCTGCGCATATAAACACATGAAATGTAACACAATACATCAATGAGAAGATGACACAATACAATATTTTAAAACTATCATACACAAACATTAAAAAGTATAACATAAGAGTAAATAATATGAACCAACAATGTTTGCAAATTTCGTAATATAAATGTACTAATATCTATAATAAGAGTATGGTAATGGTAATAATACAATCCAGTACTTCGAGCAAATGAAAGAGATGTCATATGATCATAACATGATCAACAGCAGAAAATGGAAGTTGATTAAACGTGAGGATTAATCTTTGCCATCTAGTTAGGTAGCAATGTTTTTGCCTCTTGTACTCAAAATTAAAATTTCACAAAGTTTAACAAAAACTCAATCTAAAACGTGTAAGGGTAAATTCATCAAGAAATGATGAGACAGAATGGAAGTTGTATGTCATGTGATGCATATGTGATTAGCACGTGCCTATTGTGTAATAATGCTATAGATTGTGCTAACTTTGCAATGTTTGACATATGCCAGGTCTTACAAAAGCAATCATAACTTCCTCCATCAATGAATAACTGAACGTTCTAGACAAAACTACAACACCTATATAACTGTATTTTAAGACCACACTTAAAGATAAACTTTAGTATTGGTAAAAAAAAAAGAAAATTAATTATCACAGAATCAAACAAAACTTACACTGAATGTTCAAGATTACAAATAAATGACATGTGTCAAACAATTTTGGAAGAAAATGTATATTGGCTGAGTAATGAGCATAGAAAGACAAGGAAATCAAGGTAGTACTATAGCCCCGACACAATGTGTGTTGTCCCATATATAGCTTTCTGTGTTCAGTGCTTGTTACTTTACCAAGACTCGGTCAAATTTATTATGATTTTGATGACTCCAGAACCTTGCAGTGCACACCAATACTTACATGCTACATGATCAACTGTTTCTGATCCTTTCCACACATTTTCTATCACAATGCAATCGCATTACCAGTACTAAGTTTAACTTTCTCTAAGACATACATACAAACATACAAAGGACAGGCAGAATTAATAAAAGCTAAACATTTATTATGATTTTGATGACTCCAGAACCTTGCATTACACACCAATACTTACATGCTACATGATGAACTGTTTCTGATCCTTTCCACACCTTTTCTTTCACAATGCAATCGCATTACCAGAACTCAACTTTATCTTTAACCCATTGCCTACTGACTTGTCTAATTCCTATATAGACTTGATACATGAGTGAGTTTGGGTTTATTTTATTTATACACAGTAAAAGCCTGAAACAGTTCAAAGACTGATTTAAATCAGGGTCATGTCGATAAAAATCAACAAAATCATGACATATAAATAAAAGTAATATAACGTTGACAAATTTACAAATTCCAATTCATTCAAATTCAAATTGGATTGGTCCAAAAGGAAGTTTGCTGCGTTAACATGCATTATTCACAGAGAAAGATAAATAAAATGTACATGTGACATGATACATAAAACATAAAACGAGTATAAAAAGAAAATAGCACTTTTACATTCTCATTATATAGATATTTTCTCTGAATTAACATTATTGACAATATCTGTTCCTATATCTACAGTAATTACTTGAACAATATAACACTGTAATTGATATTACTATTATCATTATCAATATCAATATTATTATTGTATTGTTATTTTAAGTTTGACTCATTATATCATTATAATAAAATATATATAGCCAAACAATAAACCACCAACAGTTCAACGATCAAACAGATTTATCATAATTATTGAAATAACCATGTATATATCTAATAGTAAGTTACAAATACTGTTCATATCTTCTGTGGGAATGCAATACCCTATTCTGAACGTATTGTATAAAGCAAAACAAGCTAATGTGATCAATTGATAATAAGCATTAAGAATATTAAGAATATTAAGAATATAAATATGTGAAGTAGATACAATATATAGAAAATGAGCTTGAAAAATGTGAGTGATTAAAACTATATTTATAGGCCTAAAAGATGAAATAAGTTTTGAACATGAAAAATTGTTGGTATACATGTACATAGTAGAAACAAAATAATAATAATAATAATACTCAGTTTTTATACAGTGCGTCCCAGAAAAAACGAAACCGAGAAGTATCGATGTTCTATCATAACTTAATCACAACCATAATTAATGAATGATACATATTTGGAAAGCTTAGAGTCTCCTCTTTTAGTTGATGATACTCAGATGATGCATATTTCATGCATAAGTGATTAAAAGCAATTTGAAGGAAGGAAACCAAAAAGACATTTGGCGGGCGGTATCTGAATTTCGAAGACAAATTCACATTTCTAGAAAGTTGAGTTTCTGCCCTTTCATATGACACCTCAATCAGGAAAAATGAGCGAGGAATGACAAAGTTCTGTTTGTTTAAAGTAGTGCTTGCATTTCCATAATTTTATTAAACGAATTCGTTTTCACTGGTTGCCTGCCGTAGCAAAAAGCAGATTTGACAAAAGACTTAACTCCGTTCGTTGACAATCAGCCGTAGAGTCTTCATGCATGGCTTTTTGTCAACGAAACGGAGGCAACCAGTGAAAACGAATTCGTTTGTTAAAATTATGAAAATGTAAGGGCTACTTTAAACAAACAGAACTTTGTTATTCCTCGCTCATTTTTCCTGATTGAGGTGTCATATGAAAGGGCAGAAACACAACTTTCTGGAAATGTGATTTTTTCTTCGAAATTCAGATACCGCCCGCCAAATGTCTTTTTGGTTTCCTTCCTTCAAAGTACTTGTAATCACTCATGCATGAAATATGCATCATCTGAGTAGCATCAATTGAAAGAGGAGACTCTAAGCTTTCCAGATATGTATCATTCATTTATTATGGTTGTGATTAAGTTATGATAAAACATCGATACTTCTCGGTTTCGTTTTTTCTGGGACGCACTGTATAGTGCTTATTACAATCACTAAGTGCTTCCAAACTTGGAGAGTATTACCCCGGCTTTAGCAGTGCTGTCATTATGGCGCTCTAGCATTTCAAAGAAATAATTCCTGCCAGGTACCGTACCCATTTACATCACCTGGGTTGAGTGTGGCAAATGTAAATATGTCTTGAAATATACAAATAAAGTAACGAGCGTATATGTAAATTATGTTTTTCTTGAATATCAAATAATTGTAAAAAACAATTATAAATAAAATATTACACATATTTTACTATAAGACAAATGTATATTCCATATCATGAAGAAGTAAAGTGAAGTATGGAGTAATAATAAACAGTTAAGGACAAACGAATATGGATAAGTTAAATATTACATTAATAAAACTTTTAAAAAAAAACACATCTGGTTCCAGGGGTCACTGGATTATTACACCTACATGTTCATGAATATTGGTGGCTCATATACAGCTCATTAATAGCATAGAGAAAGTGATCAAGATGTTTTAATTTAAAATAAAAATGACTTAAATTGTGGTACAAATATTTCTCATGAAAAGAATTGTTCAGTTTAGGCCTAGATTTTGAAATTATCAGCTGAAAAACTTAATGATCAGTTACATCATTACACGGATAGAGAATATTGGCTGCAAAAGCATTATCACCTCATGTGTTTTTTTTTGTACATTATTTAGATTTGAGGAGCAGAGTGTCAATTATTCCTTCATGCATAAGATACAAGTTCACATAAAATCAATAAGCAAATAACAGAAATGAATTAAATATAAAATATTAACTATAAAATGAACACACACCAAACAACCAAAACTATTCAAAGAATGATGAAAGGGTACTTGATATTTTAATGTCCCATATCTTCACTTTACTAAAGCAATTTTGCATACCGGTACGTATATCATCATAATAATGTACATTCCCATTTAAGTTTTGTATTTTTGTATTTCATGTTATCATCTTGTGAACAAACTTCCAAAATACTTTAATCCTCCATTTGTCTTGATTGTGCAAGCATTTATAAGTGTACTTACTATATCTTACATGTATCTTAATCATACTAGGATACGGAGGATGGTGCTACGAAGACCGGTGAGGTGCCAGGCGATAACATTAAGGGGACCCCAATGCAGTCGCGACGCGAAACGTTGTTTCGTTTTGCATTATTGCAAGCAGCATTGTAAGTATATGGCACAAAATGGAAATAGAATCATTGCGAATATTAAAGTGTATTTTGCACAACTTCAATATATTTTGATGATCTCCTTATTAAAAAATGCAACGTTATGCACTTCTTGACATTTTATGCTACGGTCACAAAGGTTCGTACGAAAGATAATTTTGTACGAATCTCCCTGTTTTTCCATTGTCCTCCCGAATTTCCATTGTCTGAAAATCGTTCGTACAGCGTTCGTAGCCGTTCGTAATGGCATTTGTGACCGAGGCTTTAGCAAACCGGTAGCTGAGGAATGATAGATAACTACGAAAGACAACAAATGGCTTCACTCACTGGAAAATGAAAAGAGAATGTTATTGCAATAGGTACATGAACAGGGAGAGAAGAACAAGAAAAGAGAAGAACAAAAGAATGAGCCTCAATATATACTTACACTGAAACATTTATGTATGTGGTATACATTTAAAAAGAAATTAACTGATCCTTATTAAATAAGCACTGACAAGGACCACAACAACATCCATGTTATTGTAAGATGATTATTGTAGTATCATGTTTGTCACGTTACTGAATAAACTTGAGTGATAACGCTATAGGAAAAATAAAAGAACTGAAAGGGGAATCAGAGAAATAATCAGAAGAGAAAATGAGAAGAAAAATTGGGTATTGAAACTTGAAAGGATAGAAGAAAAAGAGGAAAGGAGATGGTTCACATTAATGTGTCTCCATTGCCCAATGTTCAGTTGGAAAGGACATGCGACAAAACATATTCATGACTTATTTGATCAGGTTAATCCTTGATTAATTTGTTGAACTGAATTGCATGTAAATGTACCTTTAATGTAAACATAAATGCCTTTGTGAAGCGCCTCAATATGAAGAAAAATTAAAAACTGTATTTTCCTCTGCCCATTTCAAAGGTCGTACTTTCCAAAGCTACACCATAGCCTTAAAGCCATAGTCTGCCAATGCATCATTTCAAGCTTGTTTATACCAGTAACCCATATATAGCATTAAATCACTTTTGCATTACTTTTTGTGTGTTTGATAACGATTATTGCTCAATCTAAACGCCCCAAGGGGTTTTAATTGTTAAAAATATTGTTTTTGTAGTATTTTTAAATATATCGAGGGGTCAGTGACACTAAGACGTAACTTCATTTGTGCCATTTTAGACAAAGTGGTTTAAAAATAGAGGTCCACTTGGGCCTTAAGGAGTTAGTCTGTGTTTCACTAGCCATTGACTTCAATGGGGATGTTGGGTAGAGTTAAGTATTTGTGTTTCCTGGAAAGCCTCCCCTTTTCTGAACATTTTGATATCAAATACTCATTTTGGCAAAATATGGAGTTACGTTTTTGAGTCAATGAACCCTTGATATGTATTTAATTTCTCTTCTGCATTATAATTTTATAATATTATTGTTAACATCCCTTTGTATATAGATGTAGTATTCTAGTTGTATCCCTTCAGCCTGTGCTGGTGGTCAGTTTTTGTATACAAATACAAACAAATAATAAATAATAATCCATTTCCCTACAAAATCGATGATTAGCACAAAATATATTAACTCCTTACATTTTCTGTCATATCCTTTATTTCAGTTAAAATCCACGCTGGTCCAGATGCTATGGACGTGTCTGACTCTGACTAACGACCAGTAAGTTGACTCAATCAACACTCTGAAAAATAGATATATATACACTGTATGAAACCATGAGATATCTTCAGTTTTAATACTGATTGCCAGGGGTATTGATTTATATTTACTTAGGAAATCTATATACAACTAAAATAACACTATTGTGTGTAAAGGTAATTTGGAGCTTAATTTTAGGTTGTGAAGGTCTTTGACTTAAGAATTATCTTATGATTTCTTTTTTTGCCATGATCATAAAGACCTCATAGAAATCCTGTGGTAATTATTTTTGATAATGATGCCATCTATGAACTTTGATGTTGCCATTTTCAATACTAAACATTCATAATTTGTTCTCAACATTTTCAGATTTTTTTTTTTTTTGTCATTTAGACCTACTAATAAACAATTTATTTACTTCAATAATCATGTGAAATGTTAAAGACTACAAATGTCGTGGAGAAACAAAATCCATTTGACTTGATAAACATATATTCATAACTGCAACAAACAGATAAAATATTGTTTTAAATAAAATATTTTGTTCTATTCTCCTCCAGGCAACGTAAAATGAGAGCAATTCAAGTGCAAGGACATCAATTCATCTACCACCTTCCTAACAAGAACGGCCACCTTTCATTCAGGTACGACTACTTTCTTTCCGACAGACCCATGATCTTGTTAACTTCCCGCACTGTGTAACAGTTACAATTATATGTCCTTGTACTTGAATTGCTCTTTTTTTATGTGGATTTTAAAATGTTGCTTCCCATGGCAAGAGGTTCATTATTGACACAGTAAATATAGATGGTTGATATGGAATTCCAAATTGCCACTTTCTTTTCCCCCAATGCCACGCTCTTTCCCCCCAATGCCATGTTCTTGCTCCCCAATGCCACGTTCTTGCTCCCCAATGCCACGTTCTTGCTCCCCAATGCCACGTTCTTGCTCCCCAATGCCACGTTCTTTTCCCCAATGCCACGTTCTTTTCCCCCAATGCCACGTTCTTTCCCCCAATGCCACATTCTTTTCCCCCAATGCCACGTTCTTGCTCCCCAATGCCACGTTCTTGCTCCCCAATGCCACGTTCTTGCTCCCCAATGCCACGTTCTTGCTCCCCAATGCCACGTTCTTTTCCCCAATGCCACATTCTTTTCTCCCAATGCCACGTTCTTTTCCCCCAATGCCACATTCTTTTCCCCCAACGCCACGTTCTTGCTCCCCAATGCCACGCTCTTGCTCCCCAATGCCATGTTCTTGCTCCCCAATGCCACATTCTTTTCCCCCAATGCCACGTTCTTTTCCCCCAATGCCATGTTCTTTTCCCCCAATGCCACGTTCTTGCTCCCCAATGCCACATTCTTTTCCCCCAATGCCATGATCTTTTCCCCCAATGCCACATTCTTGCTCCCCAATGCCACGTTCTTTTCCCCCAATGCCACGTTCTTGCTCCCCAATGCCACGTTCTTTTCCCCCAATGCCACGTTCTTGCTCCCCAATGCCACGTTCTTTTCCCCCAATGCCACGTTCTTGCTCCCCAATGCCACGTTCTTTTCCCCCCATGCCACGTTCTTTTCCCCCAATGCCACGTTCTTTTCCCCCAATGCAACGTTCTTTTCCCCCAATGCCACGTTCTTCTTCCCCAATGCCACTTCCTTGTTTCCCACTTCTGTGTTCCACAATGGCAATGCCACTTGTCTCCTCCTTTTTCCATATGTACACATGATGTGGCATCCTTGTTCTGCAATGCCACTTGTCTCCTCCTTTTCCGTACGTTCACATGATGTGAATTCCTTAATTGTTCTTTAATGCCGCTTGTCTACTCCTTTTTCCATAAACACAATTTACATCCCCACATCTTTCACAATTAATACATGTCCACATGATGTGGCTTCCTTGTTCCACAATGCCACTTGTCTTGTCCTTTTCCATATGTACATATGATGTGAATTTCTTAATTGTTCTTTAATGCCGCTTGTCTACTCCTTTTTCCATAAACACAATTTACATCCCCACATCTTTCACAATTATACATGTCCACATGATGTGGCTTCCTTGTTACACAATGCCACTTGTCTTCTCCTTTTCCATATTATGTACATATGATGTGGCTTCTTTGTTCTACAATGCCGTTCGTCTTCTCTTTTTGTCCACAAACACACATTACATGCATCCCCCACATTATTCACAATCATACAAGTCATGTACACATGATGTTGCTTCCTTGTTCTACAATAACACTTGCCTACTCCTTATTCCATAAACACAATTTACATCCCAACATTATTCACAATTATACACATGATGTGGCATATTCTTGTTTCACAATGCCACTTGTCTTCTCTTTTTTCCACAAACACACATTACATGCATCCCCACATTATTCACAATTATACATGAATGCAAAAGATGTGGTTAAAAAATGCCATTACATGCTGCAAAGTACTACATTAATCTTCAAGGTTCTCAGTTATAAAGATAAAATTAGTAACAGTTCAGATTCCAGATTCTTATCATGAAATGAATGGTACTGAAACGTGGTGTTGAAGCGAGTGAGCTTAAAACATTTAGTAAATCTTGCTACTCCATTTTCGGGGCAGCACAGACAGACATCTAGTTTTATCATATCAAAACTATGAAAGAAATCATTGTGCAAAAATTAGAATCATGCCCATAACTTATTCACTCTGGCTTATATATTCTGCATTTAGGGCATTGATGTAGCTATGATAATTTGCAGAGTTGGCTGTTATAATACTGATCAAATTAATAATTAATAGATGCAATCATCTTGGATCAATGTAATTTGTCATGAATGGATACACTGTTTAGAAAGCGAGTTGTGGAACACAGTTCACTATAAATGATAACACCTGTGCTGTCCACAACAAATATCTAACTTGATTTAACTTTCTGGCAGCACAGACAGAAACCCTTATATCTTATTATATCAAAACCCATGAAAAAAAATCAGTGTGCAAAAATTAAAATGACGCCCATAACCTATTCAATCTGGTCCATATATTCTGCATGTAGGGCATTGATGTAACTATCATCATTTACAGTGTGGCTGTTAATACTGATAAAATACATGGATACAATCATTTTGGTTCAATGTAATTTTTTAGGAATGTATAAACTTGTTTAGAAAGTGAGTAGTTAAAGACAGTTCACTTAAAAATAAAATTACAAGACCTGTGCTGTCTCACTTGAAATTGTAAATCATGCCATTTCAAAACCTCATATATTTTTGTCATGACATAGTGCTGCTCTAGATTGTTCTGCAATTAAAAATAAAAAAATACTGACAACTAAACCATTTAAAACAATGGTAAAAAAACCTTAGCACAGAAAATTTCCCAAAAGGCAAATAAAAGGATGTTATCGTTTCATAGGATAATGTTAAGGGGTAGTGCTTTCACTATAACAATGCACAGATATTACAGATGTTCTGCTACAAATCCTAGCATCAAAACCAAGTATGATCATCTAATAGAAACATAGTAACAATGCTACAGGGGGGGGGGGAGGTGTATTTGACCTGGTACATGTTAAATCATATTTTTTTACCTTTTACTATTGCTGACTAGACTATTCTAAGTTTAGATAAGTACTGGTCTAGAACTTCCAGAATACTAATAAGGTTGCTGTAGTTTGCATAAATTACTAAACTATAGGCTATGGAAAGTTCTGGCCAAGGGATTCCAGAATATTCTACCACCTGCGTTTGACAACGATTTTCTGGAGTTGAAAGAAATTGTTGCGATAGAAAATGTCCTAGGATGGATGAAGTAGAGGGGGAGGTCAACTTTATGACTTATCCAATTGACACTGTCTTTATTGTTGTGCACTCACGCTTTTTGCCGTCTTCGAAGCTAATCCTACTCCCATTCCCTGAAAGCAGGGTCTCTTTGCCTACCAGAAAAACTTTCCAGGTTGCAGGCCATTACTAATATTTACCTAGACTAGTTGTCCATTTTTAGAGGGATTCCAAATTTAAGACATGGATTAGTATGTGTGCAGTTGGGAAAGGTTTAGCAGTGGTCTTACATTTGCTTCTGGAGGGGCAATAATTTTGCTCCAGAGTTGTGTCACATTTGGAATAAGGATATTAAGCTAGGGGGTAAAAGTTATTCATTGAACAAGATGCAATCTGCAGTGACCTTTAGAGTATTACACCATTACTCATAGATCGACGTATTGGACTAGTCTATCATGCCTTCCTAGTCCCATTCCCTGAAATCAGGGTCTCTTTGCCTACCAGAAAAACTTCCAGGCCAATAACAGTATGCTACGGGCTGCGGGCCATGACTTATTTTTACCTAGACTAGTTGTCAATTTTCAGAGGGGTTCCAAAATTGAGACATGGATTAGTATGTGTGCATTAGGGAAAGCTTTTAGCAGTGCATGGTCTTTCAACTGCTTCTGGAGGGGCAATGATTTTGCTCCAGAGTTGTGTCACGTTTGCAATAAGGATAAGCTAGGTGTAAAACTTATTCATTGAACAAGATGCACACTGCAGTGACATTTACAGAAACTACATCATTACAAATGGATCGACGTATTGAACAATTATACTGTCATGTGTAAAGTTGACACAATTTTGAATTAGGTGTTGTGCCTTAAGCTATTTTTCTAGTAATAGTATTGGACTAATCTATCATGCCTTCCTAGTCCAATTCCCTGAAATGAGGGTCTCTTTGCCTTCCAGAAAAACATTCCAGGCCAATAACAATATGCTACGGACTACAGACCATTACTTATTTTAGCAAGATGCACACTGCAGTGACATTTACAGTAACTACATCATTACTAATGGATCAACCTATTGAACAATCGTACTGTCATGTGTCACAACTTTGAATTAGGTGTTGTGCCTTTAGCTAATTTCTATCATGCCTTCAGAGAGATATGGGATGAGCTTTTTGCAGTCTTCAAAGCTAATCCTAGTCCCATTCCCTGAAATCAGGGTCTCTTTGCCTTCCAGAAAAACATTCCAGGCCAATAACAATATGCTAAGGGAGCAGACCATTACTTTTTGTTTTACCTAGACTATAGTTGTCAATGTTCAGAGGGGTTCCAAATTTGAGACATGGATTAGTATGTGTCACAGTGTGCAGTAGGGACACTTTTAGCAGTGGTCTTTTAATTTGATTCTTGTGGGGCAATGATTTTGCTAGATAATGTGAATTGGTAGCTATTCTGAAACATTTCTTTTGTACTTTAAATAGTGAGTCTAATTTTAATAGTTTGTGTTGCATTGGTAGCCCATACAATATTACAATATTTCAAATGAGGGAAAATCATGGAATGATATAAAGTTTCAAATTGTTAGGTAACAAACTATATTTTAGCTTATAAGTTTGTTATTAATATAAACAGGAATATAACTGTTTTTAATTAAAGGGCCATTATTGCTAGCTATATCGGAAATGTTAGATCCTATATAAGATTTTTTTTTCCTCGAAAATAAACACATTTAGTTCTGTCAATATTCTGGGATAATTTATTTGCTTTTAACCAGTCAGATATATTCTAAAACTCATCATTTAGAACACGGACAGTGTTATTCAAATCTACAAATGTACAGATGATAAAAAGAAGGAATCAAGAACACACTTTTTTGACAATAAAAATGAGAACAATTAATAGATTGTGGTACTGTGTCACTAACAATTTTTCTAATGTTACTAAAATAATTATTGAATTGATTTGCTATATTTCAATTTTTGGCTTTGGCTTTGACTTTTCTTTTTGCCCAACAATTCATTAATTGTCTTCCAGGTCTTTTTAATACTATTTCGATTCAATTGTAACACGTTTTTATAATATTCTTGACAAGCTCTACGAAGGGTCTTTTTAACTTTATTTTAATCTTTTAAAATTTATTCTCATCACCTTTATGTCTAGTTTGACAAAATATTTTTAAACATTCGTTATTTTTCTTAATCAATCTCAATATTTTATTGCTTACCCATGGCTTCTTATTTTTTCTTCTCTTTTTTGTTGATATGAGAGGAAAATGTTTTATCATACAATTTGGGGAATATGTTCATAAAAAGTATAAGCTTCATCACTGGCAGCATCCATACACCTTAGTACGTCACTCCAATCAACGTTACTTAATTCAACAAAAAACTTGTAACCGTTAAATCATTGATTTTCCTGTAAGTATAAGATTGTACTGAATAATTTTTATAGACACCTCTCCTAAAGCAGAAAATTGCATGTGATCAGTAATTGAAGAATACATCACACCTGGAGTAACATCACTGTCATTTGTCAATATGTTGTCAATAATAGAAGGAGATGAGTTGGTTACTCGGGTTGGTAGGTTTATTTGAATGTAAAAACTGTGTGACGCAATTATGTTCATTCAAATAATAATACTATTTGAAGTAATTTTCTATAAATCAAAATTATAGTCTATAAGGAGATAGATTCTTGTGTGTTTTTGCTTGGAGAGTTCTTGCAATAATTTATCAAAATATGTTGTATATTGATCTAAATTGGACTTCGAAGGTCTGTATTTTTCCAACACCAAGGTTGCTTTACTTTGTTTGCACCCTTTTGCTTATCACCACTTACCAGACTTTTTTTAAAGTCTTCTTTTCAACCATGTAGATGAACTCCTCACTCTTGAGTGCTTTACCAGCACTTCATTGTCTATGGCTCTGGACAGGGTAAGATTGGGCACTACCTCATATATACCTATTTCATTTCTATCTCTATTTTATTTTCTAACACTTTCTTCATCTCTCTCTCTCTTTCTATATGTAAATATATTTCTTTCCCACTCTTTCTCTGTCTTTTTTTTCTCACTCTTTCTCTATCTCTTTCCATATCCTACTTAAAGACCAAGCAGTAACTAACCTCTTTTCAGATATCTGGACACTCGAACCCATGTCCTCTTTTTTGTTCTGGTTTTCAAGGTTGTCTCTTCCACAGTGTGATCCATGTGACGATGATGTTGAAGGAAGCTTTTGTTTGGAATCACTGACAACTCTCATGGAAACTGTTTGACACTTGAATTATGAAGACCCAGGCATCTGGTTCGACACTGGACAGATGAGAAGCAAGTTTCATGGAGTCAGTATGGTAAGATAAGCATGTTATTTAGCATTTTTTGCCTGTCCAAAATTGTTCTCGCAGGAATTAATGTAGAGGTCTTTGAAGTATGTAGAATACAACACCAAAAATGGCCTGCACATTTTTTATTTATATTTTGGCCGAGTTTGGGGGTAGGGAAAGCCCAAAACATGAAAATGCATTCTACATATGCCTGCAACACGGTAAGTATACATAGCTTTGTGTCGGTAGGTCTTTACTTTCTCTTCTTTCCTCCCTTACTAACTACCATTCCTTTCTATAACCAGAGGCTTCTTGCAATATTTGCTGGCCACCAATTTAATAGTGAAATAGAATGAGAGCACCGAGTAAGAATAGCTTTGTTTGTTTAATAAGATTTTTTAAACAATCTACATTCATCAACTCTATTGATAATGATAAGACTTGCTTGAGCTGGTTCCACTGTGTGATCGAAGACATCCGCAGTTTTAAAAAACGACCCAATACTCTTGAAGAAATGGGCTCATATTTCCCTCTTAAGAAAAATATATTTGTCATCTCAAAGCCAGACATGGCATGCTTGAACAGAAGTGAAGGCTATAATGATACTTCCTTTCACAAGGTATCTCACTGTTACAAAGAAATACAGAACAGCTTGAGATACATAGTCAAAATCAAGGCTAATTATTAGTGCAATTTAACCTCATTGCATCTGTAAACACCAACTAAAAGGGGGCATTAGCATTACATGTGACTGCAAATTGTCCTTGCATATATTCAAAAGGAACACAGAGAGATGAGCTACGATCTTTTCTCTTTCTATATAAGGACAAGAGTTCAGATACAAGTAGCTTTAATATCAGCATGTATATAAAGATGCAAAATTGCAAATAAAACTGGTATAACCAACTTTGTGGTAGTCTGAGGCTTAGAAATGACTATCAAAAGATCCAACACATTGATGTGTGTTCATTGTGGAATGTCCTAGTAGGTATGATGCTCACATGACACCAATTATTATCAGCATACACATTGCATAAATCAGATTTGGTCACTATATTAGATTCACTATATTTGATTCACTTTCATTGTGTAGGTGCTCAAAAGTTTGAGGACATTGATGATTGTTAGCATGAACCAAATCAGATGAGATGATATGTTAAAGTCCTCATGACTCTGAGGCTTACAATGTAGATCAAAGATCTAATGCAGTAACATGTGTAAATGACTATCAGCATAAAGACCTAATACATTAAGATGTGGTCAGTATACAGATGAAACTGTTTCACAGACTTTGCAAAAATCCTCATGAGTCTGAGGCTTGGAAGACACCTGTAATTATCAACAATGTGATGAACCTGGATTCAGTACATATATGTGATCAGTACACAGATAGAACTGATTCACTGGCTTTGTGAAACTGCTCATGCGACTGAAGGTTTAGACACTTTTGATAGACAGGTGTGAACGACCAATGCACCTCGATGTGTTCAGAATGCAGATAAACCAACTGACAAGAACATTTATCCCGAGCATAATTTGGTACATGTCCCTCCAGCTCCTTACCTGTGCATGCTACTCCATTCTATAAGGTTTATCTTAATTAAGGGGGCGAGTTGGCTCAGTCAGTGAAGCGTCTGCCTGTTGAACCAAAAATCTTTGGTTCAATTCCAACCCAGACTGATGACTGAAGCCTGCGTTGTGTGTTAACGTGCCCCTCCCATTGTTTCATTGCCGCAGGCTATGTTAAGTGGAAAACACTCCATGCACATCTGATAGGACGGAAGCTCAGTGTAGAGGAAAGTCACCACCTTTGCACATTAAGAACCCACTGAATTATTTGTATAAGAGTAGGGGGAAACCAAGGTGTAGTGGTCCACCTGCACACCTCCAATCAGTTATACCGGGAGGAGATACCCCGAGGTTACAGTGAATCAGTTCGCTTTTTCGCAACCCAGGCACAGGTGATGCCAAAATAATAATAACATAAATACAAAATAATAAAATAAATAAACAACTAATAAAGCTTGTACTTCACATGTTGATCCTAAAATGTACAGCTGTTGATGGGCACACTTTCATTTAAAAACAGGGTTGACTTTTCATGAGGGGCCTGCCGATTGTACCAGAGACAAGAAGGATTATTGTAAGCATAAGCAAACGCCTTATATACAGGATATTGCATGAATGTATTCAATTGCACATCCGCAATGAACACTTTGTACTGACAATACCTCAGAAGTCTCACAAATATTATCCTACAATCATGCTTTATGGCCAATTGGAAGTGCAACAGGTCCTTATGAAATGAGTGACCAAGTCAGCTCAGTCAAAAGAGTGTCTGCCTGCCAAACCAATGATCATGGATTCCAAATTTCCAATCCAACCTAGGCAGATATTTGAAGCCTTAGTTTATTATTGTTAGGACCCTCCCTTATTTCCATAGACTCGGCCTATGTAATGATGGAAATTGGAAAACACTTCATCCTACAGATAGGATACTAAATGAAGGGCATCTGTGCATGTTCACACTCCAAAGTACTCTCCATAAAAGAGCAGGAGGAAACAGGATTGTAGTAGTGTTACACCTGCTCATCCTAAGATGTTAAACACCCGAGAGGTAAAGTTCTCTTGTACCCTCCTAGGCAATGGTATATCGTATCAGGTCATCCTGTAACATAATTCTCCAAGAGTGGAAGAGCACATTATGCCATATCCTTCAGTTCAATCTGTAAGAATGACGAAGCATCATTGAAGAGGTTCTTTGAGTCAATTAGGCCAAATATTGTGACTCTGTATTCAAATATATTTTCTTGTGTCAAGACTCATGGCTTCAAAAGACAGCAGACTTGTCAGAGGAGTGGGAGTGAAGCTTAGCTGTAGATGGAAGAGTGGCAGTCCTACCGGTCGACATAATGGGAATATGCATAGAAGATAATTCTCTTCAAGGAAACAAAATGGATCGACATGTTCAGACTACGGTCTAAATAATAAGGTTACTTCCTTTCATCTGAATCTCAAGAATCCAATGAAAAGAACCAAGGGGAGGATGATGCTGCAAACCAAGGAAAGGAATTCTTTGTGAGCTTACTCAGAAATCAAGATCAAGGATTCATCCTCTTCACAAGATCTCTGTCTTCTCATCAACGTTTCAAGACCTTTTCAACTCATCGCCAAATGATTTATTCAACAAAGCAGAAGAATCTGTAGATACCCCAAGGGAGAGAGAATTTAATTTTGCAAAATTACAGCAACAACGAATCAGCATGGCCAGCATTGTGACACAAAGCATCAGATCTACCCAGATCAGACCCTCAAGAGAACAGAAGAGCACATGAATCCCAAGCCACCTCTCAACAACAACCTACCAATCAGGCCAAGTGGATATTAAGGTAACCATCCTCAGAGAATTAGAGGCATGCAATGTAGCCTATCTTCAAGAAGTACACTTCCAAGCCTCCTCTCTTCAAACCTTGTGGATTAATGATGTGTCCTCAAGATAAGCAGAGTGATGCATCACATTCCTTTTCACCGACTGTAAAACGAGTCCAGCTAAAGTTTTAGGAAAAGACAGATATTCGACACAAAGCAGAAAAGTCAGCAAGATTCAGGAAGACTACATTGAAAGTTCTCAGTGACCATGTCAAATGGAATAATCACACCATCAATTGGAAGATTAGTCACATCTAGGCAATGGATAACAACCAACTCGCTGGACTAGAGAAGCTAATTACAAACTGAATCAGAATATGACTTGATTCACCACGTTGCACGATCATTATTTTCTATGTATATTCCCATTCGCCCATCTTCTCAGACTGCCATTCTCGCAGCTACATCTATTCACCACCACCAGTCATCTGATGAAGCCTGCCATCACTGTAGTCAAGAGTCTCATTCAACAAATAAATCTGAATGTGTCACCAGAATTGTTTTAATGATATAGCATATTGGGAGCCATTGCTTCAAATCATTCTCTTGACATGATAGAGAATTGCATTATCCTTTTACTTCATTCTGTGAGAATGAAGACTTTTGGTCTGTACTCCTCCTATCAGGACCCGGTACTTTCAAAGACCTGAAAGGATTCAACACCAATGCCCGATCATGCATCTTGAACTGGACAGGGCCATCCCTTCTTTAATTCATTTAGTCCTTGTTCATTCTCAAAGAATGATAGAGCATATTAGGCCATATCCCTTCATTATCTAAGAATGTGGAGCACATTATGACATCCCATTATTCTCTAAGAATGTGGAGCACATTATGACATCCATCATTCTCTGAAAATGTAGAGCATATTAGGCCATCCCATCATTTCATTCTAAAGGAATGATAAAACACATTAGGCCATCGCTTTACTTCATTCTCTAACAACAATATATACATAGGATATTGGGACATCAATTTATTTCCTTCTTTCATAACGAGAGATACTATCTAAAAATGCTTAGAGTGGGACAGATATAGCGAGCTATACCCGGATGGGTGGGGGTGGGGAGCCTGAGAAGAGACACACAGAGAGACTAAGATTGAGAGTTAGGGAGGGGGCTAATGAAGGGAGAGGAAGAGAGAAAGAAGATATATAAAGAGACAGGGAGATATAGAGGGAGAGGGGTATAGAGAGAGATAAGAGAGTGGGGGAAGTGAAGAGAGAAAGGGAGAGAGGAGAGAGAGGAGAGAGAGAGAGGAGAAAGAGAGAGGGGGACAGAGAGAGGAAAGAGAGAAAAGAGAGAGAAAGGGAGAGAGGAGGGGAGTAGAGAGAGAGAGAGAGGGAGGGAGAGAGAGAGAGATAGCGAGATAGAGGGTTTAAACGGGAGGGGAGATCGGGAGGGGGTGAGGCAGGGGCTGATCAGGTAAGTACAAATAGCTTCTACAATATTATAGGGATGGGAGCAAAATAATTTTGATGAATAACAGGCAAATGCTAAAACATGACTCTTATCATACTGGATCTTAGAAACTTGTACCATCTGTTCAGTACCTAACCTTTTGTTTGATGAGTCAGAGTAATTTAGGTGCCATCCAGCTTCCAGGAGAGAAGTCAGTGAATTCAGACAAGGGCTTCTTTCTGCATCATCAGATCATGGAACACACTTGGGAGAGTCAACTTTGAAGCGGAACATTACGGAGAATGTGGGTGAGTGTTGTCCAGATATCTGTTAAAGAGTTTTGTTTCTTCTTGGCCTTTACTTAGGATATCCCACCTCCTAATTTCCTCCTTTTTTCCTCTATTAGTTTTCTTTCATCTCATTGTTTTCCTTCTTGTTCCTCTTCACCCATTCACTTTCTTTGCATCTGTCCAGCATGTGGCCACTCTGTCACCATCATTGAGAACTGTGACATGTAAATCTAGACAATTCAATTCCTACATGTGTTAGAACAAACAGTTTGTGAAGAAACATTGTGATGAGGGCGAGTGTGGTGCATTTCAGGTACTCATGTACACATGTCAAACATAATTTTGCATGATTGTACATGGAGAATACATCTCCACAAAACAAGGCACTTTTTATTAACCTAAAGGGAAAAATCAGATTGAATTGCTGAATTATTGCAGTATCTTTATGAAATTCATGCTATTGAACGTTGGGCGGCTAAAAAGCACCATCCCAAATTCCCCCACTCCTAGAGGTTCATCTTTGAAAGCTGGCAGGCCTTTTATTCTCATCTGATGAGAAAGTGATGTTTATGAGACAGACTACTATTAATCAATGCCTTGGCTACTCTAAGCTTAGAACTACTCAAGCGAGCTGGCGGTTTACTAACTTGTCTGCTTCTGGTTCTGGCTTAGATGTAGTTAAGATGATGCCATCTGCTTCAGAGAGTTCACTCCTGATGTTCCAGTATTCCCTGACTCTAACTGGACATAGCTGCTTCGTTTCTGGCTAACCATCTCTGATGATGCCTAGCAGCTCTTGCAGTTGATCATCTTTCTTTGTCTCTTCGACAATTTGATTTTGTTTCTTTGATGTAACTGACATGCTCTTGATAATAGCATGTACGAAGACTCTGATATCTTCCTCTGATTCAGCATTCAACTCAGCCTTTAAATCTACTGCTCTGGATAACGTATCAGCAGTATACATGAACTTTCCAGGCATGTACAAGACCTTGAGATCATATCTCTGTACCCTGATAAGTAACTTTT
Organism: Strongylocentrotus droebachiensis; assembly: GCA_035222895.1. NCBI lineage: Eukaryota > Metazoa > Echinodermata > Echinoidea > Camarodonta > Strongylocentrotidae > Strongylocentrotus > Strongylocentrotus droebachiensis. Next base: position 21,161 of record JAVYIG010008541.1, read on the forward strand.
GAATGCGTAGGGGACAGCTAGGCATCCAGTGACTTGACAATGGAATAAGTGGCTTGTCATTAGTCCCCACTTCTACTTGTTGTCCATAGATGTATTGATGGAATCTTTCACATGCATATGTGATTGCCAGTACCAGTAGTTCTTTCTCAATCTGTGCATATCTAGTCTCTGCATCAGTCCTTGATCTAGATACATATGCGATCGAAACCCAATTTTGATCATATTGCTGTAGTAGCACTGCACCAATACCATATCCCTTGATGCGTCTGCTGACAGCTCGGTTGGTTTCTTGCAGTCATTGAAATGTAAGACTGGCTCTTGTATCAGAGCTTGTTTCAGCTGATTCCATGCATCTTATTGTGCATGATCCCATGTCCACACATTCTTTTTGTCAAGTAGGTGTCTCAGCAATGCTGACTTGTTAGACAGCTCTGGGATTTCCAAAGCACTAAAAATACCAAAAGGTAGTCTCAAGAACTTGTACCTTCCGTATGGCGTGATGAACGTACAAGGTTTGGAGCTTTCATCATCTAGTTGGATCTGCCCTAAACCACTAGACGCATCTAATTTGGCCCCTGCAAAATGTGCAGCTATTTCAGCTCTTGATGGTAATTGATTGTGTTCTCTTTTGACCGTTCTGTAATCACCAACACGAGAGAAGAAACCCAATCAGTTGGCTCATCAACTGGTGTGATTAAGTTTATTCGTTCCATCTTATCTGACTCGTCTTTGAGTTTAGTTTGAAGTGGAAATGGAACTTTGCAAACATGCATGTTGAACAGGATTTGCATTCTCTCTCAATGTGATGTGGTGTTTACCGGGAAGGCAACCTAGACCTACAAACACATCTTGATAGTCTTGAACTAGACTTTTACACGTTCCTTGTTCAGTTTGTGTTTCAACATGACATACCTGTTTCACCAGAGTCAATTATTTGCGCGTCCGTAATCCTAAGGCTGACGATTTCCAGGAATGACTAGACATGGCACACTGTGTTTGATCCCTTTGTACTCAACTTGTACGCAACAACGACATTTGACTGGGATAGCTGTTTCATATTTAGCCTGTCAACTTCACTTTGGCTTTTTGCAGCTTTGGTTTTGGTTTCAAATTGTGAAAGACTGTCTAAGGAAGAGCACCAGTAACAATCTTGAATTCAATCAGCTGGTCATGGACTAGTTAATTGACTGTCCACTCTTCCTTGTATTCTTTCGATACGACAGAGCAAATCAGGAAACCTTCTGAATCTACCTCCACAAGTGCTGCAGTTCATTGACCTTGGCTACTGGGGTTCTACTCTATTTAGCAAAATGGTTTTGCATGTTTGACCTTGTGCGGGACATTTGTCTTTGCTTTGTCGGTTTCCGCACCTGCTACATGCTTCGTTAGTACGACCTTGAGGTTTTGACATTAAACCAGGAAATTTCCTCTTGCTGAAAGAATTTACCGGGATTGAGGTGTTTTCCCCTGCGGAACTCAACGCTTGTGCCTGCGTTCGAGTTTGTTCAGCCGCACGCATACTTGCAACGTTTTATCCAATGTAAGATCATCTCGCCTCAACAAACGTTCTCTTAGACCATCGTCTAAAATATACCACAGATAATTCTGTCCTGGAAAACTCACATGACTGAGCACGAATCCGCAATTCTGTTGCGTACTGATCAACACTAGCTCTCATGCACTAACTGAGATCTTGTGCAAAATCTATGTCTCTCATACATCAGATTTCGTTTCAGCATGCAATATTCCTCATATTTGTCCAAAAACTTTCTCAAGCTTCATGCTCTCACCCTCAGCAAAAACAATATGGTATTCAGAGAGTTATGTCTAATTTTGTGTTGCCACAGATCTTTTTTCTTTCAATTACATTCATATTTTTGCTGTTATTCACAAAAGACTATCAGGAACATCTTAATACTTTAACAATCCTGTACGTAAACCAAGACATATCAATATTGTTCCTGATGTTGCATGTCATGATTATTTCACTGAACCTTATTCATCCCAAGATGGATTGAGGGGGGGGGGGGGGGTTGTGCATCCCAAGTTTGAAGGGGTGGAAACTTATTATTAAGCAATTCCAGATGGTTTGGGATTGAACGTTCATGTGTTCCAAGATGAAAAAGGGATAGGGTAATTAAAACTTATGCCTCCCAAGATTTAGGGGGGAGGGGGTTGAATCTCTTTCATCCCAAGACAGAGGATGGAAACCTTCGACGCTTTACAAAATCCAAAGAATGAGGGGGATTGAAATTTTACAATCCCAGAATGATGAGGGAAGAGCTAAGGGGGAGGGGATCAGTAAATATTAGAACCCGTAGTGAATGGGAGTGAGATGAAAAGTCATGCATCCAATATTGATTGAACCTCTGTATCCAAAGTTAGTTGGAGATTGGAATGTACGCATCCCGGCATTGATTGGGGGATGATCAAAATGTATTCACCACAAGTTAAACGGGGGGGGGGGGGGGGGGCAGTGGACAGACGAATGGAGTTAGGAGAGCGAGTGACAGCATGTGATATTGAATAAGTCAGCTGCTGTAGATTCACATAGTATGCATTCACTTACAGAAAGAATTATAATATCCCACTTTGTAACACATTCAAAACACATCAGGATTATTAAGAATTAGCTCATCCATTTTTAGAACTAGCTGATATTTTCCTTCTAAAAGAAATATAATGATCAGTTGCATACTGAATGAGTTCTTTCCCTTCCGCCTCACAGTAAACTACCTAGTGCTCTAAGGAGACTAAGTTTGAAAACCTGTACATAATGTATACCATGAGATATCAATAGTGCTTGCAAGCAAGATTGAATCTTTTTCTGACTTTCTGATGTTGAATGTAGTGATTATTTCACCCCCCTCAAACAAAGCAAGCATGTATGAGCAAGTCTGCCCAATTAACATCATTAAGCACAGGGCCCTGTTATGTGTGTTTTTTTTGTGTGTTTTGTTGGGGGGATTGACATTTTTCAACCCCAAGGTGGATAGTATGGTTAGGGGGTTGGAACATATGCACCCCAACATTGATTGAGAATGTGGAGGATTTTTCTTATGGGGAATATTGGAACTTGCATGCATCCCAAGATTGATGGGGAATGAGAACTTGTGCAACCACGGATGATTTTGGATTGAAAGTTTTTGTAACCCAAAATACTTCTTCATCCCAATATAGTGGGGGGTTGGAACATATGCACCCAAACATTGATTTGGGCAAGGATTGATTTTTGTTACAAGCCCAAGATAAATGTGGGGGAGGGGGGCATTTATATGTGTGCATTCAAAGATTAATTGGGGGCAATTAAAACTTATGCCTCCAAAGATTTAGGAGGGGGGCGGGGTAATTGAATGTTTGTTTCATCCCAAGCCTGTTGGGGAAGGGGAATGTATGCATCCTAACATTGATTTGGGGCAGAATGAACTTTATTCACCCCAAGATGGATTGAGGGGGATGGGGATTGGAACTTATGCCTCCCAAGATTTAGGGGGTGAATCTCTTTCATCCCAAGACAGTTGAGGATGGGAACTTTCGCATCCCAAAATCCAAAGACTAATGGGGATTGAACTTAACAATCGCAAGATGGTTATGGGTTTGAAACGTATGCACCCCAACATTGATTTGGGCGAGGATTGACATTTTACAATCCCAAGATGGGATGGTAGAGGGGGGGGGGGAACTTTTGTATCCCAAGATGAACGGGAGTAAGATGAAAACTTATGCATCTCAACATTTATTGGGGGAGGAATGCAATTTCTTCAACCAAACTTGTGCATCCAAAGTTTGATGGGGGGGGGCGGTTGAAAGTCTATGATGTGTAGAACTATAGGACATATTTCCCTTCTCTAAAAGAAATATAATGATCCATTTGCATAATGAATAGGTTATTGCCCTTCTGCCTTAAACTGTTGAATTTGAATTTGAATTTTGTTCAGCTGGAAACATATCAAGCTATTCCTGCAACAGCAAACTTGAAATTGCATCTTGCATACAAAGGTCTGACAACCCATGTTTCAAAGTAGAGACAATTCTAGACATTATCCTCCATTTCTCTCTTCTCTGTAGCTACACCTTGTCCATAAAAAGGCACATAGGCTTCTTCTTACTCAAAGATTTTCAGTTGCTAAGTCATCCATTCTTGGCGTCACTGACCAGGTCTAGTATAGTGACGTGCTAGGAGAGACAGGGATTATCACTCAGGCAACTCTTTACGTCACCAAGATTGACACTCCCTCAAAGAGGAAAAACAAAGGGTTGGGCAGGGTCAGTTTCAAAATCAGATGATCAAAATGATACATTGCAAATGGATCACACTAATTTTGCATCACATCCCGGCTCCAAATTTCTAGCTCAGAATATGATGAGCAGCTAAACACAATGGTAGTCCGTCCAGCAAGACATAGCCCATCACTGATCAGTGAAACTCCTTAATGTTTACATGTTTGTAAAATGGACAGCTGGACTGATGGCAGCCTTCATGAAAAAAATGCTAAAATTTGGCAGTCTATTGTGCGCCATCTCAGGACGTGTATTTCAGTGTTGGCCCCAGAAGGCATTGATTATTAAAGCCGCGAAAGTTTGCAGCCTAGAACCGGCATTACTCTAGCTCAATTAGGATGTTCTTCTGTATCCCTCGTAGCCTATTAAACAACAAAAAAAGCTTCCCTATATGGCTGTTTGATCTGGTTGAATATACTCACATGCAGGTGATAGATGGAGCTAGTGGTAGAGCAGTTGAAATTCCATAGCTCCTTCATCAAGCTCAACGGTGGCAGACGGCTTTAGCGGTAATGACTATCAAAAATAAAACATAAAATTGAAAAGTTACAAGTGCATGCTGAAAGACCTAGATCATCAGCAAGGTATGGCAGACCATGAACCTCCTGCATATGATACTTACCTCAAACAGTTCAACTTGTATCAAATAGCTTCAACCCTAGTTCAAACCTAGTTCAAAATCTGAATTGCTGAGTTCCTTCAGGCATATCTGTATTAATCTAGTAAGCTTTAATGGGGAAGCGGGAGGATGAATGAAAAGCAGATTTACTGAAGCATGTGGGTTGCAATTGGCTCTCACACTTGGGCATCTGGTTATGATTCATCAAGTGAAATACTATCAGTAATTAAAATAATATCTCTTAGTTTCATTAGATTTAGAATGTTGATATTTCAATAAGGTCTATCTTCAACATGTGCCTGTTCCCCTACTCACTTTTTAAACAGTTTATCCTTCAGTAAATTACATATTTACCACACAAATCAGTAATATGATAGCGTACTCATAATAATCTGGTTATGATTCATCAAGTGAAATACTATCCGTAATCTAAATAATATCTCTTAGTTTCATTAGATTAGAAATGTTTGATATTTCAATACTCTCTTCAACACAATGCTCTTTATACTGGCCTATAGCCCTGTTGCACTAGACTACTCACTTTTTAAACAGTTTATACTTCTGTAAATTACATATTTTACCACACAAATCAGTAATACGATAGCGTACTCATAATAATCTGGTCAATACTATTATCTTCAACACAATGCTCTTTATACTTGCCTGTTCCACTACTCACTTTTTAAACAGTTTATCCTTCAGTAAATTACATATTTACCACACAAATCAGTAATATGATAGCGTACTCGTCATAATCTAGTTATGATTCATCAAGTGAAATACTATCAGTAATCTAAATAATATCTCTTAGTTTCATTAGATTGTGAAGGTTGATATTTCAATACTATTATCTTCAACACAATGCTCTTTATACTTGCCTGTTCCACTACTCACTTTTTAAACAGTTTTTACTTCAGTAAATTACATATTTACCACACAAATCAGTAATATGGTAGCGTGGGCATGGCATAATAATCTGGTAATGATTCATCAAGTGAAATACTATCAGTAATCAAAATAATAACTCTATGTTTTATTAGATTTAGAATGTTGATATTTCACTACTCTTATCTTAAACACACTGCTCTTTATACTGGCCTATAGCCCTGTTCCACTACTCACTTTTTAAACAGTTTAAACTTTGGTTAATTATTTATTCATCATTCAAATCAGTAATATGATAGCGTACTCATAATAATCCACTGAGTCAAGCAGATTATTGATCTTATTTTCTGTCACTCAATGATAGGATAGCATACTTTTTTTAAATCATCATTTTGATCAGATCATTGGTCATATTTTCCATGATAATAGGATAACGTAATCATAACGGACCATCTAGTTGACCAGATTTCCAATATTTTCGGTCGCACTGAAAACTGTTAATTAGTTCTACAAAAAATCTTCTACATTTGCTCTGATTTAATACTCATTTGACACGCTTGACTCTACACTACAAGGGGTACGTTTTGCTTGATTTCTGTTTAAGAAATGCTTTGGTGACAAATACACTTACAAGGACAAGAAATACCCTGCAATGAATCTTGGAAAACAATTCCCAACTTGAATTTGATTATTTCTATTCAACAACTGATATTGTTTAGTCTGGAAATTATAGTTTACATTCTGCGTTGCCGCCACATATACCAAGTGTATCCAAAACTGCACTGTGGCATACAAGATTTTAATCAGGTTTTTTTTTCACTTTTCATCCTGGTATAGATAGTGTTCCATGATGTTTAAATTCACATTTCATGAACCCCCTTTGAATTCAGGAAGTAAGACGAGATTGTCGTTGTCCAGAAATATTAGAACCTTTGGTTGTATAAGCCACCTACAGTTCTGAATATATTAACATACATGTAGTTTAATAAAGTTTAAAGTAGTTAAGTATAGTTTGATAACGTTTAATGTAATTTGATATAATTCAATAGATGTTTATTTCCAATAATATAGGTTAAATACTTTAGTTCTTTAGATTAGTATATAATATAATGTAGGTTAGTAAACATGTACTAGTTTAATGCAGTTAGTAATAATGTAGCGTTAAATAAACTTTAATTTGTAGATTATATTTAATTAATTTTAACATCACTTCATGTACATTACACCTAAAAGTGCTGTGGGTGGTCTAAACCGCTTTATGATTGTATCTAATATTTTTGGACAAAGAGAGGTTCGTCTTCCTTCCTGAAATTAAAAATTGGGTTCATGAATTGTAAAATTAGATGTCACTGAATACTGTTTGTATCACAACGAACAAAGGAAGTTGACACAACTGAAGTCTTGTATCACAAATGTTACATATCACTACTGCTGATATAAGTGTGTTGGCACTGTAAATATTAATTAAACAACCAGAAAGTATTTTCTACAGTGCTGTGAATTCCCAATACCTGCCACTTTATGTACCACTCTCTGTACTATTCAAAAAAAAAAAAAAATTACCACTGTTGCAAACGTGAAACGTGAACGTTCCTTCCTCACTCATAATTAATCTGAGGGGGCGACTTACATTCAGTAGTTTCTATGAAGCTCCATACGATTTACACATACATTATGTGTGTTTTTTGCACATTGAATTTTAAAAAAGAAACAAAAATACATGTATTTGAATTTTAAACTTTTGTCTAGGGTTACTTCATGTTTCAGAAGCAGGTGTTAGAGAATTGAAATGTTAGGTTGAAAATAATGGGAAATTACATTTAATAGGATAGAGAAAACTAAATTAATTCCTGATTTATCAAATTTAAAACATGCTTACTCTAACATCTCGTAAGCAGAATTTTTTTAAATAAAAGGCATTTAAACTTCCCATTTTGAAGTGCTTCCAAAATAATGATTTATAGGATATACATTGTTAGAATATTAGGAGCTCCCATCTTTAATGTATTTATGCACTCTTGTGCGAATTCTATGCACTTCAGAATGAATAGTTTTATGCCAGGCATACATGATGTGGCTTAGCAATGCAATATCTGTATGCATGAAATCACCATTGTTCTCCTAAAGCAATTACATATTTCTGAATGGGATAAGAATAATCTAATACCTGCTTCAAGCAATATCAATGCGAAACATGCTTCACATTATATGAGGAGAAAATCAGTGCAAGAGAGCTCACTGTCTTAACAAATTAATGGAATCTGAACTGTTGCAATTTAAATCATTTCGAGGAATTACAAATATCATATTTACATGAATCTGCTGATATCATTCAAAATAAGTAAACATTGAATAATGAATCCAATTGCTCCAAGGGAAAGCCTCAAAAGCAAAATTAACAAGTGGCTAGAATGATCTCCTGGTTTTCCAACTTTGTAATAAACTCAGGGGAGGCTAGTTTTAGACGGCCAGGCTCCCTCTGGGGATGCGACTTCTTATTTGTATACATCTTTTATTGGTGTTAAACTCAGGGGAGGCTAAAATCTGCAGTTTTAGCCGACCAGGCTCCCTTCAGGGATGCAACCCTAGCTTGCATCCATAGGGGCTGTGAAGGGGGGAACCCTGTTTCAGCCCTAGGATCAAGTGGCTTCGGCTCCTGGTCATACATTGCTTCCAAAAAGTGCCTTATGGGCTCACCTTTACACAGCTTTCCTTGCCTACATGTAATTGCTCCACTTGCCCTATATTTTGTCTTTTCCTGTAGGCTTGGCATGCCCTGTACATGTGCTGTGTATTTGGTTCCTTATTTATTTTTGCATACATCTTTTATTGGTGTTAAACTCAGGGGAGGCTAAAATCTGCAGTTTTAGCCGGCCAGGCTCCCTCCAGGGATGCAACCCTAGCTTGAATCCGTAGGGGCTGTGAAGGGGGAAACCCTGTTTCAGTCCTAGGATCAAGTGGCTTCGGCTCCTGGCTTTTTTATGACATACTGTAATATATACTGGTATGTTATATCTAATATCTGTTATATCTAATATCTAATACCCAAGCTACATTTGCTAAATGCTTTTTTTCTTCTGTCAGGCATCTGGGATGAAGGCGTGGGTTTTGATTGCCATTTAGGTTATGCTATGCGTTTATATATTGCACAATATAAAATATTGTGTTATCTACTTTAAATATGAAATTATATGTATACATGTTTAAAAAAGGATGCATTCCAGTCTGCATTTGACAAGAAAATACAAAAAAAGTTCAAAATAAAGAAAAAGTTAAAAAAAAGTGCTTTACAGACGGGGAAAATTACAAAATGCCCAAATGCATTAATTTTTTTATTTTTTTCAAACATTTTGTATTTGTTCAAAATTTTTGTCAATATATTATTGTGGGCCTTACAAACAAAATATGGAATGCATTCCTTTGTTGATTCTTGGAATGAATTGATCATATTAAACCAAGACTTTTGATAACTGGTGATATTTTTTAATTACCTGGTGAGATTAAGCAAAGGCTTGAAGTGATTTTGTGATGTATAGATTTGAAATGACTTTGTTATATGTTATATTTTTGCAAAGACTTGTATTGCAACCCTCATTTATATCGAACTTGATATAACGGACACAAAAAAAAAAAAAAAAAATCAAAATAAAGAAAACGTAAAAAAAACAGAGGTCGTTTCACAATATTGGGGAACAGCAGACAATATAACTGCATTTACTTTATTACTTTTTTCATACATTTTTTGTATTTATCATTTATTTTTGTGGGTTTTTTTTACCCCAAAAATTGAATGTCCGAGTTAATGTGAGGATTGCTTACTCTTCTCTTCCTTTTTATTTGGCCTATGTACATCCTCCGTATCTCATCTATCTCATTGCATCTCATTGCATAGTATGCAATAATATATATTTTTTGTTATTTCTATAACTATGACAATATAAATTGTGTGCCCCGCAGAAGGGCATAAACATATGCAGTGCCAGCAGATACTTTAATTACACATTTAACCGTTCTTGAACTTTATTCCAGTGCATAAATCATTTTTTCTTTAAAAAAAAAAGATTTTGTTCTATTTCTGTATAATTTTTTTGTCCCCTTAATACACACTCAGAACCTTAAAAAATTACCAAATTGTGTTAGCACTCTTTTGTATTATGTAAATTGTCTAAATTTCTGATCAATAATAACAACTTATAACATCGTTTGTGTATCCTTTTAATGAAAAAAAAATAAGAAACTGAAACATTTACCAAAGTTTTGTTAGCACCCTTCCCCCTTCTAAAATTTGTCCAAATTTTTAAACAAAAATAAAAGCTCATAAAAACTGTACATCATTTAAAATGTAGCTTTTGAAGCTTATACCAACATTGAATTTTGCCTGCGCAACAAAATTCAAGGTTGCCAGAAGCTTCAAAAACTACATTTTATCATTATCCCCAGCCAATGCAATTTTTATGTACATAATTTGTTTATCCTTTTGATAAAAGACTATTTAAGAAACTGAACAGAATACCAAATTTTGTTAGCACCCTTTCATATTCTTTAAGATTATCATATTTTCTTAATTTTCTAAATGGTAATAATAGCTCATCAGCTCATAATATCTCTGCCTCATTTGTTTATCCTTTAAATAATACAAACTATAAAGAGATGAAAAATTCACCACATTTTTTGTTAACACCTTTTGGCTTTTAGAACATTGTCTAGATTTCTCAATTATAAATACTGCTTGTAACATCTCCACATCGTTTGTTTATCCTTTAAATTATTAACTAAAAAAACAAAACTTGGACCAAAGTTGAGTTAGCACCCTTCTGCGGGGTACACAATGATATATACATATACAGCAGGGCAGCTGGATACCCTGTGTGTGATTTTTTTTTTAAAGAGTACAACTCTATATGTTATATTGAAAAAAAGAGAATTTATTGTTGTATTTTTGGGCATATCCACAAATAAGGACATTAATTCACGAGATAAACTTTTGTACAACTTAAATCTGTGAATTGTTTGTTGTATTTTTCTATTTTTCTTGTAACCAACATTTGATTGGAATTATATAACAAGATACTGATTTTGTGGGACCAAAATGAAGATTTTTAGCCGGCCAGGCTCCCGTTAAGGGATGACACCCTAGCTTGTTTCCATAGGGGCTGTGAGCCCTAGGATCAAGTAGCTTCGGCTCCTGGTTTTTTTGTTGTTGTGAGTACCTTTGAGTAATTTTGACATTGTATATCAGTGAAGTACTGGGTCCCAAATTTTTGCCACAGTTATCTCTCTTTGTTGTATTACCGGTCAATTCTTGCAATGTATGATACTCATTCTTGTTCTCTGTAATTTGTTGTTCTGTTTATATATTTAGCTCTTGGTGTTAGAGCTATCAAGGGGAGGCTAGAATCTTCATTTCTTTTGTGGACTCGATCATTGTATGTTAATGTACCTTTATTGTGGATATGCCCCTTTACATTTTATATGTGGCGCTTGATCTGCCTCATTTATATACCTTGAACATTCAGAACGTTGAATGGTCTGTGCTTGTGTGTTATCTACTTTCCACAACGGGAAACCATGTACAACTCTGTGATGTATAGAAAAGTGAAATGTTCTTTTTTATAATTACATATTACGTGACGTTCTTATGTCATATTGGTAAGATTATATATGGCCATGTGTTATTTTCCCACACAGGGATATGTATTATGGAGAGAGTTTATTTTCTCTATATTCATATATTTACATATCATATACATATTTCATATGACAAGCTTATCTGACGATATGCCTCCTTGTGTACCTACAATGTTCATTTCATATTTTCATGAGAGTGTTATTTTCCCACACAGGGATATGTATTATTGAGAGAGTTTATTTTCTATACATTCATATATTTATATATCATAAAAATATTTCATATGACAAACCTATCTGATGATATGCCTACTTTCAATTCAATTCAATTCAAATGAACATTTATTTTCTACTATTCAATTTGACAAACATATTTAACATCTGTACAATACGATTTATTTGTTGAAATATTTGACTGCATATACTTTGTTACAAGTACATGCATTTATACAACATAGGCCTATACATGTACAAACATGTATGTTTACATAATTATACACATGCATACAGCACATATATATATATATACGTATACATCCATACACATCCCCTTATACAATATACATACACACTCGTCAATCATATCGGGTATAGGGCTAATACTTATGCACTGTAATTTAAAATGATACATTTTTTAAGCTTTCTGATGTACCTCAGTTCATTTCATATTTTGATATGAGAGTTTATTGTAATACATTTATATTTCATATACAAGCTTATCTGTGAATAAGACTTCTTTGTATATCTTCCACGCTAAGTCCCTAATGGTCGAATAAGTTGTGTCTATGTGCCATTTTCCACAGTACTGCATGACAGTTGGAACCCCTGTATACTAGAGTACAACTATTTTGATGAGAGTTTATTGTAATGTACACTTATATTTTATACAACAAGCTTATTTGTGAATAAGACTTCTTTGTATATCTTCCATGCTAAGTTCCTAATGGTCGAATAAGTTGTGTCTATGTGCCATTTTCCACAGTACTGCATGGCAGTTGGAACCCCTGTATAAAAGAGTACAACTATTTTGATGAGAGTTTATTGTAATACCGGTACACTTATGTTTTATACAACAAGCTTATTTGTGAATAAGACTTCTTTGTATATCTTCCACGCTAAGTTCCTAATGGTCGAATAAGTTGTGTCTATGTGCCATTTTCCACAGTACTCTATGGCAGTTGGAGACCCTGTATACTAGAGTACAACTATTTTGATGAGAGTTTATTGTAATACCGGTACACTTATGTTTTATACAACAAGCTTATTTGTGAATAAGACTTCTTTGTATATCTTCCACGCTAATTCCCTAATGGTCGAATAAGTTGTGTCTATGTGCCATTTTCCACAGTACTGCATGACAGTTGGAACCCCTGTATACTAGAGTACAACTATTTTGATGAGAGTTTATTGTAATGTACACTTATATTTTATACAACAAGGTTTTTTGTGAATAAGACTTCTTTGTATATCTTCCACGCTAAGTTCCTAATGGTCGAATAAGTTGTGTCTATGTGCCATTTTCCACAGTACTGCATGGCAGTTGGAACGCCTGTATAAAAGAGTACAACTATATTGATGAGAGTTTATTGTAATACCGGTACACTTATGTTTTATACAACAAGCTTATTTGTGAATAAGACTTCTTTGTATATCTTCCACGCTAAGTTCCTAATGGTTGAATAAGTTGTGTCTATGTGCTATTTTCCACAGTACTCTATGGCAGTTGGAACCCCTGTATACTAGAGTACAACTATTTTGATGAGAGTTTATTGTAATACATTTATATTTTATACAACAAGCTTATTTGTGAATAAGACGTCTTTGTATATATTCCACGCTAAGTTCCTAATGGTCGAATAAGTTGTGTCTATGTGCCATGTTCCACAGTACTGCATGGCAGTTGGAACCCCTGTATATATTAGAGTACAACTATTTTGATGAGAGTTTATTGTAATAACGGTACACTTATATTTTATACAACAAGCTTATTTGTGAAAAAGACTTCTTTGTATATCTTCCACGCTAAGTTCCTAATGGTCGAATAAGTTGTGTCTATGTGCCATATTCCACAGTACTGCATGGCAGTTGGAACCCCTGTATACTAGAGTACAACTATTTCGATGAGAGTTTATTGTAATAACGGTACACTTATATTTTATACAACAAGCTTATTTTATACAACAAGCTTATTTGTGAATAAGACTTCTTTGTATATCTTCCACGCTAAGTTCCTAATGGTCGAATAAGTTGTGTCTATGTGCCATTTTCACAGTACTGCATGGCAGTTGGAACCCCTGTATACTAGAGTACAACTATTTCGATGAGAGTTTATTGTAATAACGGTACACTTATATTTTATACAACAAGCTTATTTTATACAACAAGCTTATTTGTGAATAAGACTTCTTTGTATATCTTCCACGCTAAGTTCCTAATAGTCGAATAAGTTGTGTCTATGTGCCATTTTCCACAGTACTGCATGGCAGTTGGAACCCCTGTATACTAGAGTACAACTATTTTGATGAGAGTTTATTGTAATACACTTATATCTTATACAACAAGCCTTTTTGTGAATAAGACTTCTTTGTATATCTTCCACGCTAATAAGTTCCTAATGGTCAAATAAGTTGTGTCTATGTGCCATTTTCCACAGTACTGCATGACAGTTGGAACCCCTGTATACTAGAGTACACCTATTTTGATGAGAGTTTATTGTAATACACTTATATCTTATACAACAAGCTTATCTGTGAATAAGACTTCTTTGAATATCTTCCACGCTACGTTCCTAATAGTCGAATAAGTTGTGTCTATGTGCCATTTTCACAGTACTGCATGGCAGTTGGAACCCCTGTATACTAGAGTACAACTATTTCGATGAGAGTTTATTGTACACTTATATCTTATACAACAAGCTTATCTGTGAATAAGACTTCTTTGTATATCTTCCACGCTATAAAGTTCCTAATGGTCAAATAAGTTGTGTCTATGTGCCATGTTCCACAGTACTACATGACAGTTGAAACCCCTGTATAAAAGAGTATACAACTATATTGATGAGAGTTTATTGTAATACATTCATATTCATACAAAGCTTATCTGTGAATAAGACTTCTTTGTATACTTGATACTTGATGTAAAACCATGACATTTAACTTAAATTATGTGAGAGCCTTCAGGAGGCTGCATCATATAATGAAGGGTAGATCATCCTACTTTAAGTAGGTTGTGCCAGCCTCCTTTATCATCGATATGACTGAGATATTACAATTTTAAGATAGGAGTTGTCAGCGGACATGTTACAGCCCTATGTTCCAAGGCAATTATAGTCAATGAATTACCAGTGTATGAGCCTGAGGAGAGGAAAGCAAGACTAGATGTGTGAAAAATGTTATCTGGCATGCTTTTTCACATAAAACAATTTTTTGTTGGTGGGGGGGGGGGGGGTTGCCCTGGTAGGCTATTTAATTGAATTTAAACAACATGTTGAGTGTTCAAACTTCCAAGCATCAATGTCTGAGCTGTACAGTCCATATGATATATGCACATACACAAACTCTAAAAATGGCTGAGGTATGGGCCTTACTGCTTGGCAAATATTATTAGGCAACACAGTTTGGCTGCAATAAATGGCTTCACAAAATGGCGAATGTCAGCACCACTTCATTGGAAAAAGATATGGGCTAAAATTGTATGGCAAAAGTCAGCACTATTGAACAGGAGAAATGGGCCCCACTACGTGGCGGATATATGTACCACTCCGTAGCAAAAAGGGTACCACTATGTTGTGGATATATGCACCACTACGTAGCAGATAGATGCAAACCTAAATGGCTGATGAAATTTACTGCATTGCGAATATGGGTCTCACTATGTTGTGGATATAAGCACCACTGACATAGCAGATACTGTCAGCACTAATGAAGAGGAGAAATGGGCCCCACTACGTGGCGGATATATGTACCACTCCGTAGCAAAAAGGGTACCACTATGTTGTGGATATAAGCACCACTGACATAGCAGATAAGAAGCCAATAGTATTGATACTACAGACTGCAATGATCTATCTTTAATCAAGATTGCATCAGCCCTAAACAAATGCACTTGGGTCATAGTGGCAGCCTAAGTAAAACCAAAATTATATTGGAGGACCACTCCATAGCAGACATGAGCCACGTACAAGAAGCCATTTAAGCCTTGGAGTTACATTATTATTCTAAAAATGCTGCAATTATAAGAGACTGTGCAAGCCTTAGACTGATCGATGCTCTAGCTGGTGCCAGAAACCTGCCTGCATGTTCATGAACATCTTCTATAATCGTCTTTATTATTATTTTCCAGGCCCATAGACGGTACTAAAAAAGCTTTGTTATTGTCGGGACATGGGGATTTATATTTTATTAATGATTTGTTAATACAATGTCATCTTGTTGTGAGAGTATCTTTAAAGGCAGTAACATCAGCAAGTAATTTCTTGTACTTGTTTATGACTCCTAAATTGTACTTCAATTAAAAATATGATTTTAAAGTAATTAATATTTATTTATGTATGAATATCAAAATTAAATATAAAGTCATTAATGAGATCATGTGATCATATAGTTAAAATTTAAAAGTATGGTTTATTGCTTTAAAATTTAGTGTTGATTCTATAAAGGTTAAGTTTAAATTTCTAATATCTGTGATTAATGAATAATGTGTAATTTGTTTAATTGATTTATGCTTAATGTTTAATATATACTTTGTAACTATGTGACAAAAGAATTTGCATTTATTTGGAAAATAAAAACCAATCAATCAATGTCATCTGCAGACATTGCTGATCCAGACTTAACTGTTGCCATGCAACACCACTTCTTTTGAAAATGTGAATAAAGATAGTGACTCCATTTTAAGGTACAATAGGCAAATCTGACAGATAACTAGTAAATGTATATGAAAAATAAGAATGTTGCACTTCCTAAGGTGAGCAATTTCACAAATTGGTACATGTTTAGAAGTTACATTCATGTTACATTTGAGAAATGTGAAGAAAAAATCAATAAAATGAAATGTAGACTGATTAAATAAAATAAAAAATGTGTCTTTATTGTATCGTTGCTTTGTTTTATTATTTCAAATTTGGTTTGATGTTCTTACCTGTCTTATTTTCTCCTTTCATCCCTGTCATGTCTTTGGTTGATGTGCTTTTCTTGTGTCAGTCTGTGGGGCTAGCTTGGTACCAGTCATCAGGCGAGCCGGAAGCAGTTTGGGATTGATGGGGGTGGAACATTCCAGGGGGCTCACCTTTTAAGCGCAATAGCAAAATGTAAAAAAAGAAAAATCTGCATCATCACCACCACTTTTACATGTTACATGCAGGCCGCGCGGAAAGTTTTTCAAAGTGGAGGATTAATGATCAGGTAGGGTGTAGCCAGCGCAACAAGTTGAGCATAAATTGGCGGCGGGTCCAGGGGCAAAGCCCCGGTAAGGTCAGGGATTTTAGGCATTAAATAAGGGTCAGATAAGCATATTTAAATACCTTATTTACCTCAATAAATCGATGTATGTACCTATTATTTGCTAGTTTCCCTACACTACACAGCCATCAAGAACTAAAACGTCACATCCGCGCATGTCCAACCCCAATAGATTGCCTTCCCAGGGTCGTGTGCACAACAGGGCTCGACTTTATCGGGAGCCCGGTGGCCATTGGCTCCCTGAAACCCCTGCGGGCTCCCTGAAAAAGTGCTTGAGGAGCCCGGCTGGCTCCCTAAGTTTTTCTAGTATCAGCCACAAAAAATGCTGTTTCTTACCAGCACTTTAATCCATGTTTTAATCCATCTAAAAACCCAAATTCCGCAGTAAAAATCATGAAATATGCGCTAGGCATTCCAAGGCACACTTGGCTCAACTCCAGCGCGAATAATGAGTTGCAAAAGAAAACCCATTGAGATCAGTGCAGGAATGCCATGCATGATAACGTTATATCTCCGCACTCATAACGAGTGCGCAATACATGCTGCATTGTATGTCGGTGCACTCAGAGAATGTACACAATAAGACAAACGCACGTGGTCGCTGCGTTGCCAGAGCTGAGTGTATGTTTACGTCGACTCGTGTTTGTGATACATGTGCGTTTGTGATCGTGAGTGCTTATTCTTCAGCGTGCGTACCTGGATGGACTTGATTATTGTTTGAAAAAAACGTGATAAACTTGGGCTCCCTGAAACCCCTGCGGGCTCCCTGAAAAAGTGCTTGAGGAGCCCGGCTGGCTCCCTAAAAAAAAAGTAAAGGTCAGGCCCTGCACAACCGCACGCCCGCCATCCTCCTCTTCTTTTCTTGCATGCCAAGAGAACATGTAGACAGATAAGTCACTTGTTTCAGGCTTTTTTCCGGCTGCTTGGCTGGGCGTTCTGTCTTGGCTTGGCGCCTTATTGTTGGTTGTTTGTTTTCCGTTTCGCTGAGCACAGCTTGCTGCTGGTGCGGCCTTTGTCTGCATGTGTTCTGTTAGGATTTGTTTTCGTGCATACCTTTTGGTATGAGTGTTATTTTGTGAAACATTTTATTTGAGATTGTTTTGTGTGTGGAAATAAAGCGAGTGCTGAGTTTATTTTGCTCTCGTTTTCTATGTTTGGATTTTTTCAATGTTTGGATTTTCTCTTTGTTTGTAGTTTCTCTTTGTTCGTCATGGATTCGTCTGAACCTAGTGCCCGTACCTCTTCTCCGGCAAGTAAGGCTTCTGGGATTGTGATTGGGATGCTGACGTCTCACTTGGGTGCTGTTTTCCCGGGCGTACGTGTTGGCGGTGGGTAAGATGGTAGCGGCTCCCGGACAACTTCTATGTTGTTTTGTCAACTCGGCTCCTTTCGGGCTCGACATTATGGCTACTGCTGGGACCCGTCTGTCTTCCCGGCCACATGCCCCCGCCGCACACTGGGCACCATCATCGTTGGCTCGCCGACCACTGACGTTCGGGCCCGGGGTAAGGATGTGGTTGCTTTTGCGACCACTGACATTCGGACCCCGATCACTGGCATAGCTCTAGCCGGTGATCTCTGCCATTTGAGTGATTCCGCAGCACCTTGTTCAGCCTTGAGTCCTCAGGAGCTGGTTCCCTCCCATCACAGACGGGTTGCTCGAGCCTTAACAGACTGTCCGACCGCCCCACCCAGGGGTTATCTGTATCCCGGTCCTGTGTTACCGGTTCAGCTTTGGATCTGGTCCCGGGCTGCCGGTTTGGATTTGGATCCGACCCGGTTTGCCCATTCGATTTTTGGATCCGATTCCTGTATTTCTGATTCAGAGATCTGACTCCCGTATGCCCGTCATGGGTGTTTGAGAACCGTGAGAGTTCATATGAAAGCCTGAGTGAGTCAGCTAGTGTTTGTGCAGCCACAGTCACTCAGAAGCCGGTTCCCCTCGTCTCAGACGGGTTATTTGAAAGCTAGAGACCACGCAACAGCTCTGCTGAGCATGAACCGTTGGTTGAGGCCAAGGTGCCGACTTCTCTGCCGGCGGGCCCAGTCTGCAGGTAGTCGTAGCATCTTTCAGGCAACGTCTCTTTGTAAATAAAGTCTGCCTTTGGCACACATTAGACTTAAATTGAGACTTAGGTCTTCCTCGTACGTGGTCGACTCTGTCCAGTAGGTATTTGGACTCAATTGTTTGGGCGACTGGGCTTACCAGTAGACCCGAGAGGCATCCAGGGTTCAGACGTAGGCTCAGCTTCTACTCATTCCCTGATTCGTTTCTGATTTTGAGGGTGTTGCTGTTTCGGCATCCGATATACCTTTTTAGGCCCAGGTTGCCTGGTGCTGCTGTTGGCCTCCCACAATGTGCCGTCGGCCCGTTGGTTAGAGCTCGCCCTCTGAGAGGCCCTATTCTGTGGCTGGCCTTTCTCCTCTGGCTTTTTGCCCATTGGTGGTGGCTAGGCTCTCTTCTCCCACTTCCCTTGCTACTCATCAAAAGGCGGATTGGGTAGCTGGGCCGGGACTCACCCTTCACCTCTGGGGTTTTGGTTTTTCCTGGGTCTCGGTCCTGTCTGGGACCCTTTCTTGCAGTTGGCTTTGGCATCTGTGATCGGTTCTCGGTGGAGCTAAGACTTGCGGCTGACCAGTCCTCGAGGACTGTTGCGTGTGCTTCTCTTGGGAATTATCTCTTAGACACAATTCCCCTGCTGACCCTGAGGGTATCAGAATCCGTCTCTGCTGTTTTGAGGCAAAGAGCTCCCCTGCAGGTTTCCCGTTTCCGGCTGGTTTCAAATAGGTGATTTCTTATTTCTTTCTTTTTTGGACGAACATCCTTTCCCTCTCCAGCTGAGGTCGGATCTAGTGTCCCAGTCTCTGTCAGGCTCCAACATCTTCGTCCCACGGTGCTCTCTCTGTTCGCCAAGCCGTTGTCGGGGACGATGCTGAGGCTTCCGGAGAGAGCCTCTCGGTTTGTAGTTCATAAGACTTTATACGACTCTCGTCTGATAGCGTTTTTCTTTGGGTGTGAGGACCTCTGTGTTTCATCCTGTACGGCTTCGGACAGGTGCAATTGCGAAGTTTCTGTTCTCCTTATTTGATAGGGGTAGAGCCTTTCCCATGTTTCGCCGCCTTTCTTGTCTGGTTTCCGGACGGCTCGGGAGTTTCTAACTCCCATTTCCTATCCTAGTTGCCGTTTTTGTTTTTTCTACAACGACCAGCTAACCCTAAGCTGTCTCCTGTTTGGAGCCTGCCTAAGATTTTAGAGGCGTTTTGTAAGCCTCCCTTTGGACCGATGTCTAAGGTTTTTCTCCTGCGTTTGACGGTCAAGGCTCTGCTCCTCATCACCTTTGGGCAGAGGAGGAGTATTCTCGGTGCCCTGTGTTCTCCCCGGCCTTATCCAATGGGAGAGAGGGGGCATTAGTCTTGTACCCGGCCTAAGAGCCGGTCCGTTTCCTCTGGACCAGCTGAGGTTTTCCTCAACCCTCTCTTTGACTACTCCTGGGTTCAGGAGGACTGGAGTCTGGTGCCCAGTGAGGGCACTTGAATGGTACTTTTGGGAGGGCGTCCAGCTCTTCCTTGTCAACCAGGGACCTTTCTCCACTGCGTCCAAAGTTCCATTTCCAGATGGAACCACCCTGAGCCCACACTAGGAGCATCAGTTCTTCCTGGGCTCTGTTTCGAGGTATTGGTCTAAAAGGGGCAGCTTTTGGAGGTCCTCCATTTCTTTCACATCTTTTTATCTCAGGGACGTTCCTTCTTGTGAAGGTACTGTTCGCGTCTTCGTCCCTGAGAGCCGCTTTGTCTGCCATTAATCCCCTTCTACTTTGGACATGCTACCCGGTCTTATCTGTGGTGGTCTAGCAAATAATGGATACCGGTAGATACATTGATGTATTAATAATAATAATAATAATAAAAACGTTACTTTATAAAGCGCTTACCATCGAAGTCTTTAAGCGCTATAGAGGTGGGGGCATGCAGGGATGTGACGTTTTAGTTCTCGATGGCCGCGTAGTTTAGGGAAACTAGCAAATAATAGTAACTGGTAGATACATAGATTTATATAGTAAATAATACAAGTTAGTTCTATTTTTTCTGATTTGGCGGTGGGGTCCAGGAGGCTGAGCCCCATAAAGCTCGGGGTTTTAGGTATTTAATTACGGTCAAATGAGCATCCAGGGGCCCTCCTTATGGCCCTTGGTGGGGGGTCGAGTGGGCGGAGCCCCTGGAAGCTCAGGGGTTTTAGGTATGTAATTATGGTCAGATGAGCATCCAGGGGCCCACCTAAGGGCCCTTGCTTGGGTCTAGGGGGCAGAGCCCCGTAAGTTCAGGGGTATTAAGCATTATATTACTGTCAGATGAGCTTATTTTGATACCTCATTTGTGACATTAGCAGATCACCCGCTCTTTTCTTTTTCTCTTTAACATACTTTTTCCAAAAAATGAAGGGGGGGGGGGGGGGGGCTCAAGGCGCTGAGCCCTGCCGTTCTGCAGGCCCTGACATGAAGGTTTATAAAAAGCATATTTTTTGCCTGCCTGTTAAATTAAGAATTTGTAATTTTCCAACAAATGCATACAAAAGAATATTTTACAAATGAAATTGAGAACAAATCTGGGGTAAATCATGTTATTTTAAGCGACATTTGTAAATCAGTGGTATTGAATTAGAAGAAAACTGTGTTTGAATTGTTTTTGGAGGGCAACTGTCCCCCCATCAGTGCGCTAATGTTCAGGGGCTCACGTCTCTATAATAAAAAACACATACGCTTTCCCATCCTCTCACAATATTTCCAAGATATGCGCGTTTCCCTATTTTAAAATCCTCGCATTGATAAATATAGGGGCATGTGGAATGTTTAGGAAATTGAATTCCTGTTTACTCTCCTTTTCTTTGAATGGAATATAGTTTTTATGTGATTCAAATCAGGTTTCTTTTTGGTTGAAAAATACAAACCATTTTCAGTCCTTTTATTTTATTTATTTATTTTATTATTATTATTATTATTATTATTTTTTTATTTTATTTATTTATTTATTTATTTTGTGGGGGGGTTTGGGGCCAAAAATGCGTCGTCCCCCCCCCCCCCCAATTCTCAATTTGGGTGACGATTGCCCTCCCGCTTCCAGCGCCTATGCCAGTCATCGTATTGCCATAACATGTTCTTGTCAGATGAGCTGAGCTGGAATGAGCTGGGATAAAATGTGTCTTTATTGTATCATTGCTTTGTTTCATTATTTCAAAATTTGGTGTGATGTTCTTACACACCTTCTCATTTTCTCCTTTCTTTCCTTGATTCCTTGATTTGCTTGTCTTTTGTCATCTTTGGAGCTAGCTTGGTAACGGTCCTCATATTGCCAGACGTTTTCTTGTCAGATGAGCTGAGCTGGGATGACTCCATTTGGCTCATGTGCTTCTGTTGTATGAGACGTTGAGTTGTCAGTCTTTCGCTTGGAGATGAACTGCTCAGTAAGGGGAAGGGGTCATCTGGAAGAAGAATAGAGAAAATTGGTGGATTCCCATGGATGACAGAGATGGAGAAAGAGAGTGAGGTAGAGAAACATGGAAAATAAGGAGATAAATGACAGTCTAGAATGATTTTTTTTTAATTCCTAAGATCATGATGGAAAAGTGCATGACAGATAGTATCAAAGAGGTAACTCTGTCTACACTTCATCTTGGCTGCGGCCATCCATGATGATTTATTAAGGAGTGGGATACTTCTCTATCAGTGATTAAGTCTTCCTTGAGGATTTTTTTAAAAGCTATCCCTTATAGTACTGTCATCTTAAATTATAAGCTTTATTGAGGTAATATTATCACAGAGTATTGACTTAGGTATGCGTCAACATCCTTTTGTTTTCTTTACTTATAAACAATGTAAAATATAAACATCTACTTTAATTACCATTACTTTTCAATGTTCAAAATTATACATTGACAAATTACTGTGCAATGCCCTTAGATAGGCCTACTCCTTTATCAAAAGCACTTTACAAAAATCATTAACTACCACTAATATCATTATCATTAAATATACTTATTTTATCATGTCTGTCCTTACTCTTCTTAAATCAGCAATTTCCAGTGATATAACTACCCACTTTATCACCTAGCCTTCCTGTCATTCAAGATGGACTCCTTCCTTCGCATCAAATGAAATGCTATAGTCCTGGAATGAAAGCAATACTGACAGTTCTTTAAAATTGTGAGTATTGCACTTGTAAAATGCTCAATTCATAAATGAAGTCTTTAGTCATTTAATGGCTTAATGGGACTGGGTATCTTTGTCTCGGATTCTAAACAAATTCCTGGATTTATTTTAGCTCATGCTTCAATCATAATTAAAAAACCTTTAGGTCCGTCAGGAATCATGACGTTTACAAGCCGATCGCCCATCTTATTCTCAAAATATTTATGATCGGAATTCATTTCTTAGGTTATGTTGTTTTACAAATATTACCCCAAAAAATCATGAATAAATTCAAGGGGCATGTTTCCACAAAAGGTAGGCAGTCAGACCGCAGCGTGCACAATAATGAGGCTGTACAGCGATTTTTATTCAGATTCTAGTTCGGTGAAAAACTCGCTCACAATGCTCTTGTAAAACACTGAATTTGCCCAAATTCTTTATAAATAATTTAAAGATTTTTACTCTAATATTACTTTTATTTTCAGCGACACATTTGATGGTGGCTATGGTGATGATGATGATGATCACAATGATGACGGTGATTATGATGATGATTATGAAGATGGTGATGATGATCATGATGGCAATGGTGATGTCAGTGGTGATGGCAATGATCAGGATGGCTATGGTGATGATGATGACAGTGATTATGAAGTTGATTATGGTGATGGCGATCATGTTGACAGTGATTATAATGATGGCGATGAAGATGGCAATGGTGATAATGTTGACGGTGGTGGAGATGATTATGATGTTGGCAATGGTGATAATGTTGACGGTGATTATGATGATGATTATGATGATGGCGATGAAGATGGCATTGGTGATAATGTTGACGGTGGTGGAGATGATTATGATGTTGGCAATGGTGATAATGTTGACGGTGATTATGATGATGATTATGATGATGGCGATAAAGATGGCAATGGTGATAATGTTGACGGTGATTATGATGATGATTATGATGATGGCGATGAAGATGGCAATGGTGATAATGTTGACGGTGGTGGAGATGATTATGATGTTGGCAATGGTGATAATGTTGACGGTGATTATGATGATGATTTAGATGATGATTTAGATGATGATTATGATGATGGCAATGGTGATAATGTTGACGGTGATTATGATGATGGTTATGATGATGGTGATGATGATGGCAATGGTGATGATGATAAACAGTGATTATGAAGATGATTATGATGGTGATAATGATGACGGTGATTATGATGATGATTATGATGATGGCAATGGTGATAATGTTGACGGTGATTATGATGATTATGATGATGATTATGATAATGGCAATGGTGATGATGTCAGTGGTGATGGCGATGACCACGAGGCTATGGTGATGATGATGACGAAGGTGATTATGATGATGATTATGTTGATGGCGATGATGATAGCAATGCTGCTAATAATGCCGGTGATTATGATGATGATTATGGAGATGAGGATGGCAATGGTGATGATGATCATGATGGTTATTGTGATGATGATTATGATGGCTATGGTGATGATGATAAACAGTGATTATGAAGATGATTATAAAGATGGAAATGCTGATAATGATGACAGTGATTATGATGATGGTTATGATGATGGTGATGATGATGGCAATGGTGATGATGATAAACAGTAATTATGAAGATGATTATGATGATGGCAATGGTGATAATGTTGATGGTGATTATGATGATGGTTATGATGATGGCAATGGTTATGATGATCATGATGGCTGTTGTGATGATGATTATGATGGTGATGATGATGACGGTGATTATGATGTTGATTATGGTGATGGTGATGATGGTGATGATGATCATGATCGATGGCAATGCTGATAATGATGACGGTGATTATGATAATTAATGTCAGTGGTGATGGCGATGACCATGAAGGCTATGGTGATTATGATGACAGTGATTATGAAGTTGATTATGGTGATGGCGATCATGATCATGATAGCAATGCTGATGGTGGTGGAAAATGATCATAATGGCAATGGTGATGATGTCAGTGGTGATGATGATAATGATGATGGTGATTAGGAAGATGATTATGGTGATGGTAATCATGATCATGATAGCAATGGTGATGATTGCTATGGTGATGAGGATGATAATGATCACGATGACAATAAGATATATATTCTGTGAATCACTATAAAACAAACTCAAACAGAAAAGAGAATAAGGGAAAGAATTATGTAATCATTTTTTTTCTCCAGGAATACATATTTTCATTTTTCAATCACAATATACCAATCACATTGCCACCCCCCCCCCCCCCCCCCTCCCCCCGAAAGTTTGTATTTACACAAATATCCATTTTAGAAAGAAAATGTGTCTTCTCTGTTAAAAGGATTTCAAAGCCTGGCCAAAAATAGCCTACATAGACATTTAAATCCTCTCCACTGTCCCCTATTCATTCTAGAGCTGGTTTCTATATTGTACTTGATTATACTTGTGTATGTATCCGCATCCAACTTTAAGGTACTTTCTGTACACTTCTATTATTATGTAGCACACGAGTATCATACACAATAATAATTATGTGGGGCAATACAAAGCTTCTACGTCCGGAGGTTACGCACCTGAGAGTAATACATGAATATCCCTAATCTTCGTCTATCCTCTGTGCATGTTCACGTATAGCGCCGCGCAGTACATCGATAATCGACGCAAAGCTAGATATAACATAGAATCCCCCGGTTGAACTCCACTCGAAACGCTCGCCGATCGGCCATGTCAATTTTCCGCTGAAGTATAGTATGCATCAGCTACTACTTTGCTAGTTCCTGACTGGTATTGAGATAGACATTGACAGGAAGTATAAAATTATGTTAGGAAAATATATACATAATGTGGTAAGCCAAAATTCAACGATATGCATCCCAGATAAAAATGAATTTTCAACATGAATATCCGACTCTCCAAATTTTATTCATGTTTTTTTCACATTTTAAAACATCACTACTTATTGAATAGTATACTATGATGTTTATTATTCTGGCTCAATATTCAGATATTCAAATATAACAAATACCTGTAAGCATTGGGATCTGATACCTGTAGGCTCTTCTGATCATAAACCAACATCACCATAGAGCTAAATGTGAAGAGGGGCTGACACAGGTCTTCTATTTCTGCTTGTCCGAGTCCAGGCCACCACATGAAACTACTTCATAATCATCTTCATCAACAATACCAGATTGGATGATCCTGCAATTAAATGAATATTGGTGATTTTTAGAAAATAGTCAGTAGTTCAATCTCTTCATGAGTATGATATGTGATAAGGTTCATGTATGTAGCTCAGCGATAGGATGCAGCATGAAAAGATGTACCGGTATCCGGAAAGCAAACTGCATAATTGTTACCACATTGCTAGGATGTGGAGCTGGATATGCATACCATTTCAACAAGGCTTAATGCTAGCTATACTTTCATTCCAATACATCAAAAAAGAACTTTTGATTAAAAAACTCACTAACTATTATGCACTTTCATCATCATCATCAACATCATCATCATCATCATCAACATCATCCTCATCATCATCATCATCCTCCTCATCATCATCTTCATCATCAACATCATCCTCATCATCCTTATCATCATCATCATAAACATCATCATCATCATCATCCTCCTCATCATCATCATCCTCCTCATCATCATCCTCATCATCATCACCATCAACATCATCATCATCATCATCATCATCTTCATCATCATCATCATCATCATCCTCATCATCATCCTCATCATCATCATCATCATCATCCTCATCATCCTCATCATCCTCATCATCTTCATCATCATCATCAATATCAAGATTCACTCGTAATATTCACATCAATTCAGAAATCAAAGAGCTGACTGAGATAGGCAGGAAGGGGAGGGCCTTTAAATGGGGAAATGTCC
Source organism: Strongylocentrotus droebachiensis (assembly GCA_035222895.1). Lineage (NCBI taxonomy): Eukaryota > Metazoa > Echinodermata > Echinoidea > Camarodonta > Strongylocentrotidae > Strongylocentrotus > Strongylocentrotus droebachiensis. The sequence goes on from JAVYIG010008541.1 coordinate 48,147, forward strand.
CTGCTCTGAGATTGACATTATCAAGAAACAAAAGAGAGAGGGGGGCTAACAAAAGGTCCTTCAGGCCTTCACCTGCTTAATCATCTGAATCACACCATCCAAACCATCACCAATATCAACATCCAAATCACCACAACCATCACCACCATCATCCAAATCAACACCACCACAACCATCACCATTATCGTTATAAAAATCACCACCACCACCACCACTATTATCATCATCATCATCATCACCACCTCCACAACCATCACCATTATCATCATCACCATCACAACCATCACCATTATCATCATCTAAATCACCACACCAGCACCACCATCATTATCTGGTCATCCAAATCTCCACCACAAAATATATCATCATAATAAAAAAAACATCTGTTATAAATATTCATCATAACCTTTATCTTTGTAACTATCATCACCACCACCATCATCATAATTACCATATTTTCCTTTATCATCACTGCATCATCACTTTCATTCATACCCCAACCATTATATTTGTTATCTTCATTTTTTATTAATATCATAAATTATTATCATAATCATTCCTAGTATCATTGCATGCCACTGGTGTCTATCTGTGTTTGGGCATTTGTTTTTAAGCAGCCGTTTGTATTTGCTAAGTAAGGTTCTAGTTCAGCCCCTGTGCATCAAATATGTAAAACTCCAAGGGTTCAACTCACTACTGTTTCTCAGGAGCCAAGCGCTACATACACCATAAACGTGCATCATCACACGCCTGCACAATCCATATTGCCCGCATCGCCAGCGGACGAGATCACACACAACACCAAATAATAACTCACTTTTCCGAACCGACTCTCTTTATTACAAAAGTTACCTTCTTACAACGATACTTGCAGTATATGACATTCTCTTCATCACCACCATCCCAATCACAACCCCAATCCACTTCAAGATCATCCTTACCTTTCACGTTTAGATGTTGCCCAACCTACCTCCTATGGTGTGATAACGCTCTGCCTGGATTTGGATTTGATCTTGCAGACGGTCGAATCATGCTACTCCACCGGGTACTCCACCCACCTCGCATTCATGAAAACAACGTGCAAGTACCTCATCACTTGTCTTCAGCAGTCGCAAGCCCACACATCTCATCTCCCAGTCACTCACCATCCGTAGTCTGCACGCACAGAGTTTGATTTGACACTTTACTAAAATTCCTAAACTTAAAGCCTTGAGTAGAGCCTAATTCTATCAGTCTCTGACTGTGTCAAATATCACAGGTCCTATGTAGTATGGTGTCAGCCTAGCCTCAATAAGGAGCTTCAACCACACAGCTCCTTGGTCTCATCGTGCAGACACTGTTACGCACAGCGGCTGAAAAGAGTTTAGACTAGATGGCCCATATCAACAAAACAGACTAGCATACTTCCAATCATGTGGGCAAATCTCACCGGTATCATGTTAGAGAATCTTTATCGAAGAAAATGTTATCAAATTTTCCCAAATTAGTTGAGGGCTTTTTATTTCGGGGCGCATTTATTTTGTGACGCAAGGTAGGAGTTCAAATTTGTCGTTTATTAATAAAACTGTGTTTTAATTCGTATAACAAATATTCTTAGAACTTGAATTCTGTGTTTACCAAGTAATTGAAACTGATAAAAAGAGAGCAAAATTTATGTGTGTTTGTGTTAAATTTGACTTTTATTAGAGATTGCACAAAGCTTAGGCACAATACCATTTCTAAAACTACACACTGAGTTATTTTCCATATCAAGGAGCCCTGCCAGTTGAAATCTTCCATGTTTCACAAAGATAAATACGCAAACAAAATGCATAACCATTTTCGTAATATAATCACATTTAATGCATAAATCGTTGTTAAGACAGTGCCTCGTTACAAATTATTTCATTCACCTTTTACCTGCATACGTAAAGGTGGAACACACATTTTGCACCCCGTACAAACTAGGGGTTGGGGGGGGTGGGTTCGCGCGACCCCCCCCCTCTATTTTTTTCTTCACAAGATTACATGTTCACTCACTATGCTCGCTCGCAAATGATTTTCAGGCCTTACAGTACGCAAACGTACGCACATTATACACACAAATAATATTCAGAAGTCAGCATGACCTGGTGTAATCCTTGAGCTCAATAATGTATTTCAAAATACGTGATATCGCACATTTGCAATATGGATTGTTCTTTGTTGTTGTTTTTTCTCTTAATGTTATATCATCAGAGACTTGGAGTAAATGAATCTCGGGAACCTTATTTATTCTCAGAGAGAGGAACATCTCATCTGTTACAAAAGCATCCTTTTAAAAAGGATGGGGGTGTCATCTGAGTCGACAACCTATTTATCGAGAGTGAGAGAACATGTTTGAGGGTAGGCCAATATTTATTTATATGATGCGACACTACGCGACTCTTGCTGGAAAAACTGTTAAATAGGAAGAGCGCCACCTGTAAACTTTCTTTTGCATTGATGACTCTTCAAATGTTCTGCAACCAAACTCACCCCCACTTTGCCCTGTTTTTAAATTATGATTGCTAGTATAAAATCGTGAAAATGCGGAATCTAAACTTGTCGACAACCCTCTCCCTCCCCTCTCTCTCTCTTTCTCTCTCTCTCTCTCTCTCTCCCTCTCTCTCTCCGTCCATCTACCCTTCCCTCTACATCTGTATTCCTCTCCATCTGTTTCTACCAGTCACCCCCCCCCCCCCTCTCTCTCTCTCTCTATTTACATATATATCGTATGTACAGCTCTCTTTAAAAATATGAACTGCCTGTTTTGAGCTAGAAGAAAATTTGTAGTGGTAAATGCCCTTTTGGTTCCAAACAAGACAATAATTTTGTTGTCACTCAATGCCCCCCCCCCCCCCCGATCTCTCTCTCTCTCTCTCCCTCTCTTTTTCTCCTCATTGGAACAAGCATACGATCGCTAATCTTTTCTCAGTCTCACTATTCCCTTTTCTACCCTTTACTTCCCTTTCCTCCTCCTCACCTTTACTTCCTCTGCCTTTTCTCTCTCTCTCTCTCTCTCTCTCTCTCTCTCTCTCATTCTCTCTTATTCTCTCTCTCTCTCTCTCTCTTCTCTCTCATTCTCTCTCTCTCTCTCTCTCTCTCTCTCTCTCTCTATCTCTGTCTTCTCTCTCTTTCTCTCTTATATTTCATACGGATGCTTTCACAATCTTGCAAAATGCAAAAGCCTTAAATGTATAATTTGAAATGTGATATGTGAATGATACCAATCATGGGATCAACTGAATCAGATTTAATTGTGCAAAATCTTGTTTGCTTCTTTATTGATATATCGATCATTACTATGGCAACCTTTTGACCATGTTTTTTATGTGAAAATCATTTTTATGCACTACCCTACCTTTTACTAAATTGGTCCAAAGACAAAACAAAATCTGCATTTTACCTACAAAGTATAATTTGTTTAATTCATTGTAGCATCTATTTGATTATATAATTCCCAGATTTGGGGTCGTGGTCGAGTGGTTACGTCGCCGAACTGTTGATCACAAGTTGGGGTTCGAGTCCCGCCGCGGCACTAATGTCCTTTGGCAAGACATTGTTCTACATTTGCCACACTCAAGCCAGGGAATGTAAATGGGTACCTGGCAGGAATTAATTCCTTGAAATGCTAGAGCGCTGTAATGGCTGCCCAGCTAAAACCGCGGTAATAATCTCCAAGTTTGGAAGCGCTTAGAGACTTGATTGTGATTCGCGCTATATAACTGAAGCTGAGTATTATTTTTATTGGTTTCTGTTATTGCCTCTGTTTCTGTTATTAAAGAAAATACACTACCAATCTGGCTATGCAATTTCCACCACAACATTTAATTCATTCGAATTTCAAACAAATATATTTATATTCATATATTGTATAAACTCAACATATAATTTTAATGCAAATATGGTTATAATATTCAGATTTCTGTATAAAAAATTATGTACCAAGTAATCTGCCACAATGTACAACGATGGCGACACGACAAATGCTCCGGCGGCGGTTGCTCCAGGCTTTATTTCATCAGGGATCGATGTGGGGTTGGGGTTGTATTTGGTTTAGGGGGCTGGGTCTGTGCTTGGTGTTGGTGTTAGGTGCGGTGTAGGTAAATTCCTGACCGGGGTTGGGATTCGGAGTTTAAATAATGTACTGATTTGCCACACGGAGTAATAGTAGCCGGAGCAGGTGTCATAGAAGCACAATTATATATTCTATGTACAAAACGAATTGAAATTTACTACCATAATGTAATTACGCAAATGTATTAAATACGTGAAATTTTACTTTTCCACTGATGTATACTTTCTTTTTGTTTTTTAAACTGCAGTTCAGCTCTCGGGCCGCGAATGTCTTTTAAATGAATTAAATCATTTTAAATAAGCAATGACAATTCAATTTATGACACTTATGTACAGTTTGTTGGGTATTATACATTCAAAGTTTATATTTTGTACATCTGTTTGTTCATCACTTTAATATTCATTATTCATTCATGTTTTTCGTTATTGTTTCATGTATTCATTTACTTCTATCTACTCAAACTGGCGGTAGGTACAAAAATAAAAACGAGCGTTGCAACTTGTTTTATTGAAATAGTTCGATTCTTCTGCTTCGAACTATTTTTTAAAGCAATAAAATGAAATGTGAAATTCGAACATTAAATGATTGACCATGACTAATATATTTCGGAGAGATTAAAGTTTTAAAATATATAAAATTTGCTCCGGCTGTAATAAGTGGATATTGGTATAATTGCTAACATTAATAAAAGTTCTATATCATGTAACTTACCAAAAGAGAAATCAAAATCTACTCTTTGAAAAAAATCACGCTCTGCATGTAATTCTTGTCATATTATTACAAAAAAAAGCATAGTTGAATTTATGTATGCGGTGTTTGGATACAAGTTTTAAGATTGCAATATACACAATATGGTTCGGATAATGATAATGAAGGTTATGTCTATTACTGTTCTAAACCATTCAGGTAATTGATTAATAATTCAATATTTCAAATGATTTTATTTCTCATGCAAAACATAATACAAGAATAATTATATCACAAAAACTATGCAAACGGAAACGACAAATAAAATGGAAAAAGCACGAGAAAAGAGAAAGTAACTTGAAGTAGAGCTTGTTGAAGTGTTAGTTCCTCAGATGCTGTTTTACAATATAATATGAACAAAGTATGCTTAGAAATACATGTAACATTAAATGTTATAAACAAATCAACTGGATTTTCCCCTGCTTACAACGCATCACGTCCACTGCGGGACGCTTCATCAGGCCGACTATACCAATGGGTCTTTGAAAGGTTTATCAGAGAAGGTCAGTTCTTTCCTGACCTTCCCTGACCGGAACACCATGTTCACGGGTCAAGAATCATATGGCATTAGAGACCGGTCGGCCCGATGAAGCATCCAGGAGTGAACCTGGAACGTCACAAGCTTAGATTTTTGTTAGTACACTTGGCTTGATGAAGATTCTCTGGTGATTTATAAACTGAGTACTCTCTGGGGAACATCCATTATGATCTTTAGGAGGAAAAGGAGCATTATTTTCTCCGGGAATGGATCAATGAGAACGAGTTGAGAAATCAGATCTTCTTCTTCCAAGATGGTGGATTCCTCGTCGGGTTTTTCACCATAAGATACCAGAGGGGCTAGCTCAGACATACATCTATCTTCAGGTAGGACTTGCATTTCATGTATGGATGATTGGTCAGCAGGTTGAATGCTACTTACATTGGTCATATCATCACCAGCGTGAACTTCTTCAGAGGACACGTCTTCAGAAGTCACTTCAGATGCATCCAAGTTCTTTGTACTGCGCTCCGGTGATTTGTCAGGATGTTGACTCCTACTTCTATCTGTCAAGTCCTCTTGGGTTTTGGAAGCAATATCTCCTGTATGCCCATCTCGAGGAGTGTAGTCATTACTTGATGTAGCTTCCTGAAGTACCTGGGTGTCGGTCTGTCCTTTGGTCTGGTCCTCTTCTAGAGAGGCCTCATCTCTAGCAGAGAGCTGCTCATCATTGACGTCTTCTTTATCATATTCAGCATCGATCTGTTCTACTACACCTAACCGGCAGTAAGAAAAAAAACAGATGATTGGTTTATTTCTCAAAACACATCGAATTGAATTATTAAGATTGTGTAGAACTTATCGCAGTGAATTTCAAATTTCTTTCAAGTTATTTTTTATGTTCACCAGGTAGTAGATGAGAACTTGAAGTTGGTAGTAAGCATCAAGGCCCTTTTTCACAAAACTAGTCATCAGTGACACATGACAGTTTTTGTTATAAGCTACTGAAATCCTTGCTTCTGATTGGTTAACAGCAGATTTGTCACTGATTTTTGTTATATGTCATTGGAGAAACGTTTTGTGAAAGGGGTCCCTGTTTGGATTTTTATTCGCGAGGAAAATACTAACTGAAAGTATTACCTAAGCTCTGTTTAAGTACCTTCTCCCTGCATTACGTCACCTTAGTATTTATATCAACAGTGTAAAAATGTGGAAACGAATTTGCTTCCGAAAAATACCATCAATCTGACTCTAAACACATGGGCCGTATTGTATACCGAATAGAACAGCATGTTGCTGAAGTGTTGAATGGGGTCCTAGATTACGAAACTACAATTATTCTTAATGAAAATATACGTTACCTCCGCTGAGATACAGGTCTGCAAGGTTAACCAACTTGGCAGCGTGCAGTGCCTTCGTTAGCTCAATCCGTTCATCTTCCCTGGACACACCTTCTCTCCATTGTTTCAGCATATGACGAGTTCCATCACTGGTAACACGGTTGAACTTCACATTGCTCATGAGCGCTCTCTGTATATCACCATGTAGGATTCCCAGCTGACCACCAAGGCTGTCGATCTTGGCTTCATCGTAAAGATCGTCAGCTATCTGCTGTAATATGTCTGCAAACTCATCATCTGGGGGCTCCTCTCTAGAATGGTAAAAAAAAACATGGGGGCGGTCAGGGAACGTAGGTATGACGAAGCAACTTTAAAATTGATACAAATCTTTACTTAGGTGAAGCAAAGAAAAGTCAAAATAAGTTCTTCCGGTAATGAGACTATAGAGGATTATGTTATAATATAACTCTAATCAAGAGTACCACCTTCTATTTGTTTCATTACAGAACGTTTTCATTGTAAAGGTCAACGTATAGCAGCTGACTGCCACAAATAGACAGCGTTCCCATTTCGAGACCATGCTCAACATGCTCAAATTATAAAATGTTATTTAAATTCATTAAAGGATTTCACTTTCAACTCAAATCACTATAGACCGGAATGCAGCTATGATTTTCATTTCTTTGTTTAATGAGTTTCAATCTTGTATTCACTTCTGCTTCTACATAATCACAGGTGGTCATGAAATGTCTAAACATGATTTTTGATTTATAGAACATAACTGTTGCCGTACTTTTAGCACTGTTATTGATAGCCTAGCACCACTCATTTTACACACCAAAGTACATTCCGTAGTAGTGTTGTCACTATAAGAGAAATAATGCGTTTATTGTCAATTTGCCATGTAAAGAGTAAAGATATTTCATCTCACCCTGCTTGTACTGGATCACTCCCCAGTCCTCCGGTTGAATTATCCTCAGATGATGATGTGCCTGTCATGAAGGAATGAAGTCAGTTTGAATGAGAAGGAAAGAATGAATTTAAGATACAAATTTGGAATGTTCTCTATCGTTCACTGTATCGGCATTTTAAGTAATTTCAAAGTATAGCTAAAATGGGGTAGGGAGCTATAAAGAACATTATTACATTTGATAAGCTTCACATTATACATATTTCAAAAAGTAGCAACAAATTGGATTGGACTTTAAGTATAATGTTTTTTTTAAGGAAATTGAGATTGGAAAGTAAAGTCTCACCACTCTGAGCTTGTTTTCCAGAAGCCACCCAGGGAATGAAACTCCATTGATGTGTCTCTGCTTTCTTCTTCTGCTCTGCTGATCGTATCTCACTTTCTAGTTGAATTTTGGTTCTCAGCTTCCAGGTCTCACGCTTAAGTTGCTCCAAAATCCCTTCCTTATAGTCATGCTCCTTCTTCCAGCTTAATTCTATTGACCGTTTTTCTTTTTCAAATCGCGCTCTGTCTCCCTCTCTTCCTTTCTTTAATTCTTCAACTTGCTGTCTTAGAGTCGTCTCGTTTCGCTCTTTCTCCTCTAGCATTTTTGTCAAAGTATCTTCCCGTAGTAGCTCAGACACTAATTTTGTCATTATTTCTTCGTTGTCGGTCTCTAGTCGCTCAACCTGACGTCTTGCCTTCTTTTCTGTTCCCTGTAAGTTTTCAGCCATTGTTTCGATACACAGATCCTTTGATTTTACTTTCTTTTCAAATTCCATCTCCCTCTGCTTGTACGCCTCCATTATCTGTGTTGCTCTTTTCTCGTTTTCCATCATTGCCCTTTCACTATGTTCACGCCTTTCTTGTTCAACCTTCATGGTATCTTGTAGTCTTCCATTTTCACTGACTATACTTGCGCGACTTGTACGGGACTCGTTGAGTTCCTGCTCTAAGTCTGTAATTCTACCTCGGAGTAACTTCTTTGCTTTTTCTTCTTCTTCTCTAATGTCTTCTCCGTGCCTCTTCTGTGCTTCTGAGACATCCTTTCTCCCTTGTTTCCATAACCGCTCAAAGTTGGGAAAAGAACAAAGCTGTATTAGGTCAGCAGATATCACTTCGTCACCCTTCTTCAGGCATCCATGGAGGAGGTCAAGCCACTGCAACCGTTTCTCATCTGAGAGATCGCCATCAACGGGAGGTAGGTCATAGATGTCAGTGACCCCGAGCTTTTTTAGTTTATTTTTTGCCTTCTCGAGGACTTCACTTTGCCCGGTAGTTTCCATGGTACATATAGGGACGTGACCTATCCAAAAGAAAACAAATCAGTTCAATCGAAGAAGTCATTTAATCGTCTCATGACCTCTATGTACCACACATTTGTCACCTAATCCCCTTTTTAGAGGGGGGTATATTTTTACACCAGAGTAAGGATCGAATCTGTTCATTTTTCATTCACATCTGTGCTTTCAAATATTGCCATTTAACGTGCTGTATGTGCATAGAGTATACCACCATTTTCTGTGGTTGTAAATAGAACTGGCGAGTGAGAGACGGATCGATGGAGAGAGAGAGAGGGGGAAAGAGAAACGTGATACAGAAAAGAGACTGCAGAAGAGCCGGAAAAGGGTGTAAACATAGCCGTAGCCAGGAGATAATTATACATTTACAACTATGGACCTATTATATAATAATACAGGCCTACACAAAAAGAGGAAAGTATCAGCATGCATGCACAAGGAAAGAAAAGATATTTAATTTACAATTGAACTGACGAAGGGTGTGTTAGAGTTCACGATATCATCATGATCGAAATTGATGAGGTGCATTCTTATAATCAATACGGTGGTTTATATCACTGCATTGTGTGTATCAACAGTGCAATTGTGTATTAGTTCAAAATTGTTTAAAGATACTCGCTCTACCTAGCGTAAAGGATTATGGGCAAACTCACCTGTAATGCTCTTTATTGCCTTGATCCATTGTTGGTAATAGTCGAATTTAGATGGTCTAATAAAAACGAGAAAATGCACAGATTCAAAATCGTCATTATCACGCGGTTATAATTAAAGAGGTAACGATAATAAAATGCACACAATTTGATTCTCAGCCCGACCCTACTGAAGGCCACCTCAAAGAAAAAAAAATTGTTGCCGATTTTCCTTGCCACATTGCCCCGAGAATGTGTTTATTTCGGTCCGCGGTGTCAGAACGATGTCACGCGCCCACAAGCGCCATAAAGTATGACAGTGAATCATTCATAATGTCGATATTACAGATGTAAAGATATCAAACATATTCGGGCAAATTGCTCTCAAATTCGGGTAACAGAAATAAGTAGAAACATTATCAAATCATGTTTGAATGGACGAAAGTGATAAACAGTGGCGTATCTAAGTATTATTTCGCTAGGGGCAAACCATGACATTGCCCCCCCCCCTCCCCCTGCCCAAACGTATCCGCATTACTATACAAGCGAATCGGCAGTATATATATTGATTTCAATCTCCAAACAATATCTTTTACCCATACAAATATTCCAAAGGCACCATCTACTGCAGCCACAAGCGTACCAGCATAACCATGCGATTACAAAAATGGTAGTCGATTTCATTCAAATATATATTGCCCATGTGAATATGGAGAGCGAGAAGATTAATACTCACTTTAGATACAGCACTATACATCCGGTATTCCCAGCAAGGTGTCGTACAATTTCTTCGTTTGAATCTGGTAAGATGGTAAAAGAGAACGTATTTGATACATTGTGCATGATGAACCTTTTGGATACTATGAACATGATATTTAGCCTACATGCAGAAGCAGAGAAAAGAACAAAATAGACAAGCTTGTGTAGTTCTATAAATTGCATGCAGTATGCTAGAATAACACAAATGAGTGAATTCTTTGTACAATAACATTTAATGAAACCACATAAAATAATATTTTGCGAAAATATAAACAGTGAACTTAGTGCGTTTCATAAAAAGAATCTTACATGAATTTGAAAGTCGTAGAATCATAGAATGGGTTGCCATAATAATGATGAATCCATGAATCTATGTTGTCCTATATAAGTATAAGGTCATTTGGGAATTTTGTAAGAATTGCAGAGCGGGCAATAATGGTACAATTCCAAAACCCTGAATAAAACACCCATAACGACTTCAATAAAATGAGGATGTTTGAAAAGCCCAAGACACCATTCACTTCAATGAAATGATGCATCTATATATTATCACTGTTTGAGCTTCCTGATATTGAAATTGTATTATTTTGAGAAATGCTTGTTATGGAGCCTTGTTTGTATCTCCATGTTCTTTTGAGAAATAACAAAATGATGTAATTATTCGCAGTTCCTTTTGATAATCGTAATGTCGTATTTGAAGATTGACCATGTACACAAACCTATTTCTGCAATTTCAATACACAGTTATATGCTCGTACATAATACCCTGCTAGGTAGCCTCCTAATTAAATACATCAGGCAGGCCAGGTATATGGTCACAGTGAAACATACACATCATTACCAATAATTGTTTCAGATAGATGACATGTTGAATTAATCAACGGCTAACACATAATCGTTTGGATTTATTCGATTCTTTTTTAAAGAAATATGATATATTGCGCTCCATGTATTTGATGTGTACCATGTAATAGGAATTCTCAGAGTTACGTTTTACTGTAAAAAACAATGACTTTTTAAGATCACGCAAGTTTTCACATATTTCTCCCTTTCAGACGATAAACGTGAAATGATATCTGTCTCTTTATCAATATGTGATGGGTTACTCAGGCGTATGTCATGGTTCGTACCCTCAATATACAAATATTTAAAATGTTAAGGACGACTGATATTTAGCAAATATAATTATACAATTCAAGCGACTGAGTGTAGCTATGACATTTTCAAATATTGATTGCGATGTAGTGTAGTATATTACAAACATGAAGTTAATTTCACGCTCTAAATAGGATCATCGCGTGGTTTTGTCAAACCGCCATAGTTGAATTAAATTGAATGTATTTCTTCTACAAAACAAGCAAATCAATCAACTGTTTACTTCAAATTTGCAAACACGCAGTTGGGTATACATTATCTCATTTCGGGCACGTGGACATATGCCTTGTTGTTTTCTAGAGACAATGAAAAACAAAACATTTTCTTTCTTTTGTCTCTTTTTTTTTGCACGTCATTTTTAGCGTGTTTAGACATTCTTCACAATGCTAGTTTATTCAGGGCGAAAGGGCATTCCGTTGGTTTAGTAATATTAAAAACATAACTTTCCCATGCAATTCTTTATTTTACCAAAGACATACCTAAGGGTTAATGAAATAGCTTTTTTTTTTCTAACGATACATGTTCATAGTGGAGGCGTACTATCTTTTCTGACTTTAATACAACAAACACAAACACAATAACATAGCCCTTTTGTCATACAAACCTGAGGCAATTTTTTTGAGGAGGCATATAGAATCGGTGAGATATTCTTCCTGTTTCCTGGTAGATGTTTGACGTTTATCAGCAAGCTTGCTCGCCTCTACGTCTCCATAAAGAGCGCTTCTCAGGACAGGGACTATTCTATCCGCATGCAGATTAATCGTACCAATAACAAGCTTATCAGGAAACACCACTCGTTCATCATCACAAGGTACAGCCTTGCCTGGTTTGTACGACAAGATTTCATGTCGTAATTCATCTAGCTTCCCTTTCCTAATCACAGAGCTGGGAGTAGCCATCTTTGTACAGATTTCGCCCTGAATACGCGCACAAACACGTTACATGCTCAATAGTATACAGATTTGTCGTATGGCTAGATTAAGCATGTTATTACTGGATGTAGGAAGTTCTTTATAAGGCACGTATCATGTACAACAGGATGTACACACGGATGTACAAACGGATGAGGGATTTTAATGAATGATCAACCGACCTTTGACTTGTGGTATGAAACATGAAATTATTACTTGAATCACATACAGTAATAGTCCTGTAGAAGTTTTTCAGACCTGGAAAAGTTGTTAAGTACAAGTTTTTTTTTGTTGATTTGTGTTATACATGGGTATTGAAGTAAATTTAGCTTGGTTGTCAGTTTGGCAACCTTGGGCAACTTGTTTTAATAGCCAAATTAGCAAAATCATCTACTTAGCATATGTGCAATATGTAATAATGTTGCTAATCTCAATCCAAGAAGCCTCTTAACATGAATAATACGACTTATCAAGAGTTTTCTACGACGAGGAATTCATTCATAGCATAATATGTACAATATATGGACTTCATTGTCATTGTTTATCTATAAAGCCTAAAATGTTGTGCAATGCAACATTGTAAATCACTTTTGAAAGATTAATTATTAATTCATAAGAATATATTCCATGTATACCGGTATGTAGTTTAATTAGCCTAATTAGCATAAAAATATAATTAGCATATATGTGCAATATGTAATAATGTTGCTAATCTCAATCCAGGAAGCCTGAAAACATGGATAATGTGACTTTTCAAGTGTTTTCTATGACGAGGAATTCATTTAGGACACTAGTTTTTTATTCCAAGTAATGCAATTGTCTTAAATAGGACAATGAGCACAATGAGCTAATATTAAGTATGTGTACAATATATGGACTTCATTGTCATTGTTTATCTATGAAGCCTAAAAATTGTGCAATGCAACATTTTAAATCACTTTTGAAAGACTAATTCATTCATTAGAAGATATTCCATGTAGATGTAGTATAATTAGCCTAATTAGTATAATAATCTAATTAGCATATATGTGCAATATGTAATAATGTTACATCCAGGAAGCCTGAAAACGTGGATAATATAACTTTTCCAGGAATTCTGCCACACGCTTGAGCAACGTCGGGCTTGTACTCTCAATGGTTCTGGCTTTGGTAAACATAGACAGATCATAGTTCGCACTGTTGTGTTCAACACCCCTGGCCTATACGTACGTACCTGTCTCACCACATCATCAATTTCATCACTATCATTTGCTTTAACCATCTTCAGTGTGTTTCCGACAGTCTATCTAAATCCTATGACTAAAGCCCAACCTTAAATGCGTATGATGACCCCGTCATTTCATAAGGTTCGACAACATTGCCTTGCAACCAAAATAACCACCACATTGGAAATACAATTTGTGAAGCTAAAAAGAGTCCCAAATAATTGATATTTTACATATATGCTAATTAGGATTAATAGTACTATCATTACATATTAAGCCAATTGCATAACTTAAAAATAAAAAAATGGTGTCACAACTGAATCCCATGTCATGGGAAACCCTGGAAAAGTCATATTATCCATGTTTTCAGTCTTCCTGGATTAAGATTAGCAACATTATTACATATTGCACATACAGTGTATTATGCTAATTAGGCTAATTATACGACATCTACATGGAATATCTTCTAATGAATTAATGTGTAGTCTTTTAAAAGGTCATTTACAATGTTGCATTTCACCATTTTTATGCTTTATAGATAAACAATGACAATAAAGTCCATATATCGTACATATGATAACTAGCTCATCATGCTATTTAAGACAATTGCATTACTAAAAAATGAATACTGGTGTCATAAATGAATTCCTCGTCATGGAAAATCCTTGAAAAGTCACATTATCCATGTTTTCAGGCTTCCTGGATTAAGATTAGCAACATTATTACATACTGCACAAACATTTATATGCTAATTAGATGATTAAGCTAATATGGCTATTAAAAAAGTTGCCCAATTTACTTCAAAACCCATCTAGAACACAAGTCAACAAACAAAAACTTGTATTTATCAACTTTTCCAGGTCATGTACATGGTATATGGTACAGTCTACTGGACTATAATCTGCCCACTGACTTCATGCCCACGCGCACATGTTACAAAAGTTCTCTCCATGTTAATGGTGGAAGCAGGTATTACACGCTAGTTTCTATCCATCATTACAATGTTTGAGCCTATTATCATCATATTAAACCCTATGATATAGATATGGCTATTCTTGAGGTTTCAATCATTCTTATGCATCATAGTCGACCAAATTAACCATTAACACATAGGAGAGGGAACTATGATGTTTCATATAGTACTGTATGGTGTCTTATGTACGGTTTGGTCTCTATACCTGAGACTATATTTTTCTTGCCATATTGAGGAATTAACTAAATCTTTATATGTAAAACAAGATATAATACAATCTATACCTTTCAAATAGAGTTGGGGTAAAGGTAATTCATGTTTTTCTTTTCACTCAAAAGACATGCATGTCCCTAAGTTGTTGCTTTAAAAAGAAAACCCAACACAATAATAGGTACATTTCTTATATTAGCGAGTGGCTATACCTTTCATTGGCAGCATATTATGATGTCAACTCAAAATGGCTGTTTAAATTTATCGCTTTCAGACAAGCTTCCCGAATACCGTACGGTGTCTATGTTGCACAATTTGTCTGATGTTAAACTTTTCGATTTTATACATGTATATATTTCTTGTTAAATCTTGTTGTTTATAAAGAACATGCTATTTGTTATTGTTGAAAGAAATGCATTGGTCCTTATGGACAGTAACAACAGCAACAAGACGTGCATAGAGCACCCCTGTAGTACTAGCGGTTAAAACAATTATATACATGTAACATAATATTAACAAAAAGGCAAGAACCTCGGTTCAAAGTTAAAAACAATTATTCTGTTAACATTTGTGATATTAGAGTTCTAGGAAAGCAAGACACTGACATCTCCCAGTCATTCACCATCCGTAGTCTGCAGACTGCAGGCACGCACAGAGTTTGATTTCAAACTTTACTAAAATTCCTAAACTCAAGCCTTTAACAGAGCCTAATTAGGCTAATTCTGTCAGTCTCTGCCAGTGTCATACATTACAGACCCTATGTAATATGATGTCAACCTAGCCTCAATAAGGAGCTTAAACCACACAGCTCCTTGGTCTCATCGTGCAGACAATGTTACGCACAGCGACTGAGAAGAGTTTATCCTAGCAAACTAACACATGGTTGTGGCCCATTAAAAAAAATACTAGCATACACGGGGCAAATTGTACCGGTATCACCAATTAGGGAATCTTTATCGAAGAAATGGTTATCAAATTTTCCCAAATTAGTTGAAGTGCTTTTTGTTTCGGGGAGCATTTATTTTGTGACGCAAGGTAGGAGTTCATAATTGTCGTGTATTAATGTGTTTTTATTCGTATAGCAATTTGTTGCTATTTGCTTTTGTTTAAATGTTCACTCACTATGCTTGCTCGCAAATGATTTTCAGGCCGTTCAGTACGCAAACGTATGCACATGTATAGTTTCAAAATACGTGATATCGCAAATTTGCAATATGGATTGTTCATTGTTGTTGTTTTTCTCTATATTGTATCATCAAAGACTTGGAGTAAATGCTTCTCGGAACCTTATTTATTCTCGCAAAGAGCAACATCTCATCTATTACAAAAGCATCCTTTTATTAGAGAGGGGGTCGTCTGAGTCATCAACCTATTTCTCGAGAGTCGAGAGAACATGTTTGAGGGCAGGCCAAAATTTATGTGACACTTCGCGACTCTTGCTGGAAAAACTCTTCAATAGGAAGAGCGCCACCTGTAGGCTTTTTTCCATTGACGACTCTTCAAATGTTCTGCAACCAACTTACCGCCACTTTGCCCTGTTTTCAAATTATGATTACTAA
The DNA here is from genome assembly GCA_035222895.1 of Strongylocentrotus droebachiensis. Lineage (NCBI taxonomy): Eukaryota > Metazoa > Echinodermata > Echinoidea > Camarodonta > Strongylocentrotidae > Strongylocentrotus > Strongylocentrotus droebachiensis. Next base: position 64,441 of record JAVYIG010008541.1, read on the forward strand.
TATAAGATCGCGCCTTTGAATGTTATCTGAAACAGATATATGGCGCCATACAAATTCTGTTCATCATCATCATAAATTTAAACTCGTTGACACCCCTCTCTCCCTCCCCCTCTCTAGCTCTCTCTCTCTCACACACTCTCTCTCTTCATCTCCTCATGGGAACAAGCATGCGATCGCTAATCTTTTCTCAGTCTCACTATTCCCTTTACTACCCTTTCTTCCTCTTCCTCCTCCTCACCTTTACTTCCTCTGCCTCTCCTCTCTACTCTCTCTACTCTCTCTCTCTCTCTTTCTCCCTTTTATTTCATACTGATGCTTTCACAATCTTGCAAATTGCCAAAGCCTTTAATTTGAAATGTGATATGTGAATGATACCAATCATGGAAGCAACTGAATCAGATTTAATTGTGCAAAATCTTGTTTGCTTCTTTATTGATATATCGATCATTACCATGGCAACTTTTAGCCATGTTTTTATGCGAATCATATTTATGCACTACACTACCTTTTACTAAATTGGTCCAAAAACAAAACAAAATCCGCATTTTACCTACAAAGTATAATTTATTTAATTCATTGAAGCATCTATTTGATTATATAATTCCCAGATTTGGGGTCGTGGTCGAGTGGTTACGTCGCCGATCTGTTGATCACAAGTTGGGGTTCGAGTCCCGCCGCGGCACTAATGTCCTTTGGCAAGACATTGATCTACATTTGCCACACTCAACCCAGGTGATGTTAATGGGTACCTTGAAATGCTAAAGCGCTGTAATTGCAGCACAGCTAAAACAGGGGTAATAATCTCCATGTTTGGAAGCGCTTATAGAGACTTAATTGTAATTCGCGCTATATAAAAGCTGAGTATTATTATTATTGGTTTCTGTTATTGTCTCTGTTTCTGTTATTGAAGAAAATACACTATCCATCTGGCTATGCAATTTCCAATATCAACATGTAATTCATTCGAAATTCCAACAAATTTATTTATTCATATATTGTATAAGTTTAACAGAATTTTATTACCAATATGGTTATAATATTCAGATTTCTGAATATGTATCAAGTAATATGCTATTACAATGTACAACGATGGTGACACGACAAATGCTCCGGCGGCGGTTGCTCCAGGCTTTATTTCATCAGGGATGTGGGGTTGGGGTTGAATTTGTTGTTTATTTTGGGGCTGGGCTTGTGCTTGGTCTTGGCGTTAGGTGCGGTGAAGGTTTCTTGTCCAGGGTTGGGATTGGGAGTTTGAATAATGTACTGAATTGCCGCGGAGTAAATGTAGCCGGAGCAGGTGTCGTAGAAGCACAATTATATATTATATGTACAAAACAAATTGCAATTTACTACAATAATGTCAATACGCATAATTATGTATTACGTGTAATTTTACTTTTTCACTGATGTATACTTTGTTTTTGTTTTTTAAACTGCAATTCAGCTCTCGGGCCGCGAATGTTTTTTTTAATGAATTAAAGCATTTTAAATAAGCAATGACAATTCAATTTATGACACTTATGTACAGTTTGTTGGGAATTATACATTCAAAGTTTATATTTTGTACATCTGTTTGTTCATTACTTTAATATTCATTATTCATTCATGTTTTTCGTTATTGTTTCATTTTATACTTCTATCTACTCAAACTGGCGGTAGGTACACAAATAAAAACGAGCGTTGCAACTTGTTTAATTGAAATAGTTCAATTCTTCTGCTTCGAATTAACTTCTTAAGCAAAAAAATGAAATGTGAAATTCGAACATTAAATGATTGACCATAAGTAATATTTTTTGGAACGATTAATGTTTAAAAATATATCAAAATTGCTCCGGCTGTAATACGTGACTATTGTTATAATTACTAACGTTAATTGAAGTTCTATATCATGTTACTTGCCAAAAGAGAAATCAAAAAGTCACGTCCTGCATGCAATTTTTGTCATATTTAACAAGAAACATAGTTGAAATTATATATGCGGTGTTTGGATACAAGTTTTAACATTGCAATAAACACAATCTGGTTCGGTTAATGACGATGAAGGTTATGTCCATTACTGTTCTCAACCATTCAGGTAATTGATTAATAATTCAATAATTCAAATAATTTTATTTTTTATGCAAAACATAATACAAGAATAATTATATCACAAAAACTATGCAAACGGAAACGACAAATAAAATGGAAAAAGCACGAGAAAAAAGGAAGGAACTTGATGTAGAGCTTGTTGAAGTGTTAGTTTCTCTGATGATGTTTTACAATATAATAACATTTAAAGAGTAGACAACGATTTAAAATGGTTTATTGACAGGCTGACAAAATGTAGGTCAAGAGGTTGTTTACATTTTTGAGGGAAATTCACGCGCTAGGAAATGTAATACTTTGTATTACATTGGAAGGAAATGTACAAGCGTATGTACGCTTATCAAGCAAGCGCGGAAAACACCGCCAGCAAATTAAAAATAGCACGAAGGGGCTTTCATTCTAGTTATGGCTTTCATTTTGAATGGACAAGAAGAAAAATTTACGGAGTCTAAAACATTATTAGAGGATTTGGATTAATACTAAAGTTAGCACTGCACTGGAATAATTAGTTGGATATATAACGCTGAATTATTTCTTCTCGTGAGCGACCAGCGGGATTATACTCGGGTTTTGGGCTGGCCTTTGTCGTTGGGCCTGATTAGAAAGGAGAGTCCATATCATTATTTTGGCCTGGTCGCACATCACACAGTGGCATCACGGCATAGGCGGGATCGAATGCCGCGTTTCACGGACGTGGCCCAGTCACCGGCAGTGCACCACATCGACGGGTGAGTCTCTCTTTAAGGGAATCGAAAACTGATCCGAGGGGAAACGGTTGCACCATTTCAATACACGAAATTGAGGCGGGTAGTTGTCCCGTAAAGGCGGTCCTTAGATATTTGAAAATGCGCCCGGGAAGTGGGGAGGCTTTCTTTTGCTCATATGGTTCACTTCCTCTCACCAGGCATGAGTTCAGTGCCATGATAAAGAGATGCATGTCATACAGGGATATGTTGGCGGCGAAGTTTTCCTCCCATTCTTTTCGTATAGGTGCGGCTACAACCGCTGCTATGGCGGGCTGCTCGGACGCCCAAATACAGCACATGGGTCGATGGGCTTCCTCCGCGCATCGCAGATATATTGATATGGTTGTTTAAATATGAGCAATGTTGCAAAGTACCGTTGGGGTTGATTTGATTTGATTTGATTTGATTCGCCAGGTATACGTACAAAATATAACAGAGTGAATGATGAGGTTAACGTGTCCGGGGCCAATAATGTAAGGGTGAGGCCGCATACACAGGAATGAATCTATGTACAACACACAGAGGAATAAGTCCTTGCCTCGAGAGGTTAAATAAGCTAATAATAATAATAGCAATAATAATCATAATGGTGCTACAACATGAAAATGAAAACGAAGTCAAGCAGACAACAAACATACATGCAGAACAAGAGCAAAAAAATACAATGGGATTTCAAGTTCACATTAATGCATGTTCTTTGGAATACAAAATGCTGCCCAGTCCTCTTTTCTTATTTTGTCCACAGAACAAATATGGATAGTAGGCGACTCTATCCTTTTCTGGGCCCATCGCAGGGCGGAGCGGACTGGCTGCGCCGATATGGATTTGGGGAAGGTCATCCATTGGGCTGGAAAGCGGGGCCTTTGCTTGGACCAAACAAACGCATGGCTAGAGTCGATTACCAGTGGCCTGACGGAGCCGACCGTTTTAGTGTTACACGTGGGCACGAATGACATAGAGGGATGTTCGAAGAGGGCGATGGCGAATGCGGTGAACAGATTAATCACATCGAACACTGAGACGACAATAATATGGTCTGACATCCTAGAACGGGTAGAATATAAATGCTGTAGTCTGGAAGAGCAGAAAAAATTAGACGATAGAAGGAGGGCCACGAACCGATACGCTCGCGCCTTGGCCGGCAGGAATGGGGGAAAGGCCATTCCACACCCCGACATAAGGCATAAGGATAGGGCTTTATACAGTGCGTCCCAGAAAAAACGAAACCGAGAAGTATCGATGTTTTATCATAACTTAATCAGGACCATAATTAGTGAATGATACATATTTGGAAAGCTTAGAGTTTCCTCTTTCAGTTGATGCTACTCAGATGATTCATATTTCACGCATGAGTGATTGAAAGCAATTTGAAGGAAGGAAACCAAAAAGACATTTGGCGGGCGGTATCTGAATTTCGAAGAAAAATTCACATTTCTAGAAAGTTGAGTTTCTGCCCTTTCATATGACACCTCAATCAAGAAAAATGAGCGAGGAATAACAAAGTTCTGTTTGTTTAAAGTAGCCCTTACATTTTCATAATTTTAACAAACGAATTCGTTTTCACTGGGTGCCTGCCGTAGCAAAAAGCAGATTTGACAAAGGACTTAACTCCGTTTGGTTGACAATCAGCCATGCATGAAGACTCTCGTCTACGGCTGATTGTCAACGAAACGGAGTTAAGTCTTTTGTTAATTTCGTTTATTGATACGGCAGGCAGCCAGTGAAAACGAATTCGTTTAATAAAATTATGGAAATGCAAGCACTACTTTAAACAAACAGAACTTTGTCATTCCTCGCTCATTTTTCCTGATTGAGGTGTCATATGAAAGGGCAGAAACTCAACATTCTAGAAATGTGAATTTTTCTTCGAAATTCAGATACCGCCCGCCAAATGTCTTTTTGGTTTCCTTCCTTCAAATTGCTTTTAATCACTCATGCGTGAAATATGCATCATCTGAGTAGCATCACATGAAAAAGGAGACTCTAAGCTTTCCAAATATGTATCATTCATTTATTATAGTTGTGATTAAGTTATGATAGAACATCGATACTTCTCGGTTTCGTTTTTTCTGGGACGCACTGTATAGGCCGGACGGATTGCATCTCTCCAATGAGGGTTTGGACAGGTTTATCACTGACCTGAAGGAGGGCCTGTCCTATCTCGGTTCATCCAAGTAGTTAAACAATGATAATGTTACAAAACACGTTGTTTGTTCTTATATTTCAATGTTCTTTTAGTTCAGTGTTCTTATATTTCAGCGTTTTTATATTTCAATGTTTAAGTCTGTTCGGGTAGCAAAGTAAATCCCGCAAAAAAGTTTGAGTCCGGCACCGCAAGATCATGTTTTTGTTGTTGGGATAAGAGTGCCTTATTTTGGGAGCAACAAAGTTGTGGAGAGTAAATAATGGTTATATTGGGCAGGTTTATAGGTGGACATTGGTAAATGACCAGTTTTGCGAATGCTTCATTTCGAAATGGGCATTAACGGTTTAGTCACTTCTTTGAGGGGAATGAATTAGGCATAATGATGTGCCGGTGTTGTAGAGATAAGTTTATTACGATACTCTGTAGTCTGTTAGAGGGTTATAAATTAGCTAAGGGCGAAAAAGTACATGCCTGTACATGTACATTGGTTAATTTGGCCAATTGAAATGTTAATTCCACCAAAGTGTAAATAGTTAAGCATAGATATTCCCTTAGTGCACAGAAATCGTTCTGACAACGTTGTGATTTGGCGGCCGATCATATATAAATATATTCTCGTTTGGCGGTAATTTGTCAAATTATGCCTCCAAATCACTAATCACATGGTACTGATAAGTTTATTGATCAATAATTGTCATCCGATAATTTTCGACCCCACTCAATTTTTACATGCGAGGGGGTTGCCAATGTATATTCAGTCGAATTTGTTCGCATGTCAAGTCTTAGTTTTCCGGCCCCCATTCGATTTGAATGCGGGGGGACCTAGTTGTACCTACACATTTTCAAACTCAGGGTGTCACGCTTTAATCTTAGGCATCATCCGATCTTACAGGCGGAGAGGCTGGTATATATATACATCTATATTCTATAACTTTAGGCATCACTCGATTTTATAGGCGGGGGGCTGATATAATGACTTAATGTATATAAGTTTAGCCTAGGCATCACTCGATTTCATAGGCGGGGGGCCTAGCATAACTTTAGGCATCACTCGATTTTATAGGCGGGGGGCTGATATAATGACTTAATGTATATAAGTTTAGCCTAGGCATCACTCGATTTCATAGGCGGGGGGCCTAGCATAACTTTAGGCATCACTCGATTTTATAGGCGGGGGGCTGATATAATGACTTAATGTATATAAGTTTAGCCTAGGCATCACTCGATTTCATAGGCGGGGGGCCTAGCATTGCATTTGTAAGCATTTTTTATGATTCAATATATCTGTGTTATTTTGTTATGACACACAGAAAATCAAAATGTGCAAAATAAGCGTCCATCTCAAAATGTTAATAAAGCCACGACATAAACGCAAATTTGGTTGTTTGTTATTTTGTTAGCCGTGAATAATAAAATTTAAAGAGTAGACAACGATTTAAAATGGTTTATTGACAGGCTGACAAAATGTAGGTCAAGAGGTTGTTTACATTTTTGAGGGAAATTCACGCGCTAGGAAATGTAATACTTTGTATTACATTGGAAGGAAATGTACAAGCGTATGTACGCTTATCAAGCAAGCGCGGAAAACACCGCCAGCAAATTAAAAATAGCACGAAGGGGCTTTCATTCTAGTTATGGCTTTCATTTTGAATGGACAAGAAGAAAAATTTACGGAGTCTAAAACATTCCCACCACCTCCCCCATTATCTCCACCAATAAAAGTATTTTTAGTATATTAGTGGCATAAATTAAGTATTGCTTGGTGGTTCGAAGTAGCCAATCTACTCATTCAAGTTTAGTTCATAATTTGAGGTTATTTTATATGAATGTTTTTATATACTGTAATTTACATTTGTAAAACATTGCCCAATTCGGCCTTGTAGGCCGCGATGCATTGTTGCTCTTTTATTCTCAATAAAACCATTATCTATCTATCTATCTATCTATCAAGGTATACGTATTAGTACGGAAAGGATTTAGGGTTTCAGGTATGAAAGGTACGGATAGGGTTTATGTAATAAATTGGTCAGTGATTTATGAAGTTAATGCAGAGCCGGGGGCATTTGGCCTGGTCGCACATCAACTTGCGTCGTGCACAAAGAAAGTGGGCCGTAGGGGAATTTTTCCCATTGGGTTTCGCCCCTACCCGGTTTTGTATGGGTAAATCACTAATCACATGGTACTGATAAGTTTATTGATCAATAATTGTCATCCGATAATTTTCGACCCCACTCAATTTTTACATGCGAGGGGGTTGCCAATGTATATTCAGTCGAATTTGTTCGCATGTCAAGTCTTAGTTTTCCGGCCCCCATTCGATTTGAATGCGGGGGGACCTAGTTGTACCTACACATTTTCAAACTCAGGGTGTCACGCTTTAATCTTAGGCATCATCCGATCTTACAGGCGGAGAGGCTGGTATATATATACATCTATATTCTATAACTTTAGGCATCACTCGATTTTATAGGCGGGGGGCTGATATAATGACTTAATGTATATAAGTTTAGCCTAGGCATCACTCGATTTCATAGGCGGGGGGCCTAGCATAACTTTAGGCATCACTCGATTTTATAGGCGGGGGCTGATATAATGACTTAATGTATATAAGTTTAGCCTAGGCATCACTCGATTTCATAGGCGGGGGGCCTAGCATAACTTTAGGCATCACTCGATTTTATAGGCGGGGGGCTGATATAATGACTTAATGTATATAAGTTTAGCCTAGGCATCACTCGATTTCATAGGCGGGGGGCCTAGCATTGCATTTGTAAGCATTTTTTATGATTCAATATAATCTGTGTTATTTTGTTATGACACACAGAAAATCAAAATGTGCAAAATAAGCGTCCATCTCAAAATGTTAATAAAGCCACGACATAAACGCAAATTTGGTTGTTTGTTATTTTGTTAGCCGTGAATAATATGAACAAAGTATGCTTAGAAATACATGTAACATTAAATGTTAAATAAAACAAATCAACTGGATTTTGTCCCGCTTACAACGCTTCATCAGGCCGACTATATCGACGGGTCTTTGAAAGGTTTATCAGAGAAGGGCAGTTCTTTCCTGACGTTCCCTGACCAGAACACCATGTTCACGGGTCAAGAATCATATGGCATTAGAGACCGGTCGGCCCGATGAAGCATCCAGGAGTGAACCTGGAACGTCACAAGCTTAGATTTTTGTTAGTACACTTGGCTTGATGAAGATTCTCTGGTGATTTATAAACTGAGTACTCTCTGGGTAACATTCATTATTATCTTTAGGAGGAAAAGGAGCATTATTTTCTCCGGGAATGGATCAATAAGAACGAGTTGAGAAATCAGATCTTCTTCTTCCAAGATGGTGGATTCCTCGTCGGGTTTTCCACCAAAAGATACCAGAGGGGCTATCTCAGATATATCTTCAGGTACGTCTTGCATTTCATGGCTGGACGATTGCTTAGCAGGTTGAATGCTACTTACATTGGTCATATCATCACCAGCTTGAATTTCTTCAGAGGACACGTCTTCAGAAGTCACTTCAGATGCATCCAAGTTCTTTGTACTGCTCTCCGGTGAGTTGTAAGGATGTTGACTCCTACTTCCATCTGTCAAGTCCTCCTGGGTTTTGGAATCCATCTCTCCTGTATGTCCATCTCGAGGAGTGTAGTCATTGTTTGCTGTAGCTTTCTGAAGTACCTGGGTGTCGGTCTGTCCTTTGATCTGGTCCTCTTCAAGAGAGGCCTCATCTCTAGTAGAGAGCTGCTCATCATTGACTTCTTCTTTATCATATTCAGCATCGAATGTTCTTCTACTACACCTAACCGGCAGTAAGAAAGAAAACAGATAATTGGTTTATTTGTCAAAACACATCGAATTGAATTATTAAGATTGTGTAGAACTTATCACAGTGAATTGAAAGATTAAACGAGAACTTGTTTGAGATTTAATCTCAATTATATAAGTAATATAAATGAGGGTTTACGTTAAATGAGACCCCGTTAGTGCGCATGCGCTAATCAGCAATATTCGTAGAAAGCCGAGGATGTGCCTACTGAACCAAGCAGAAAGATAACGAGAACTGTAATTAATAACAATACCCAGCACTAGGGAGGGTAAGGGAGGGACGTAAACCCTCATTTATATTACTTATATAATTGAGATTAAATCTCAAACAAGTTCTCGTTTAATCTTTCAATTATACTACGTAATACCAATTTCGGGATTACGTTAAATGAGATTTCGAAGCTCAGTAGGCCATCCGAACCAGTGCTCAACACAATAGTATACATTATTGATAGCAAGATAAAACATGCTGCTAAAAAGGTAAACCAGCTGACCTTATAAATGCGATGCCAAAACTAGGGCATCCTTTAGGACGTCATGATTGCACCTGTGAAGTTAACGTTCCTGTTCTCCACTGGTTTCATGTAATAAGTTCGAAACGTCCGTTCAGAAGACCAGCCTGCCTGGGCTAGTATATGCTTGATAGGCAGATTTGTACTGTTTGCCGCCGAAGTAGATGCAGCTCTAGTGGAATGAGCTTTGTAGATGTCTGTGTCGATCCCTGCCAAGGTCAACGTTTCCTTCACCCATCTGGCGATGGTCTGCGTAGTAACGCGTTTGTGCGGTTTCTTGAAGCTGATGAACAGATAGCGTTCCTGTCCCCGGATGCTCTCCGTTCTGCGCAAGTAGTGCCGCAAGTAGTTAAGTACACATAACCTCCTGTCTGGTGGATATGCCTTCATTTTCAAGTTGAAGTTCACATTCCCCGGTTTTGTTTGCTTTAGGAGGTCCTTAAAAATGAACAGAACTTCGCTGCCCTTGATTTTCATGTAGTCAAGATGCAAGCTGTGCAGTGACTGGACCCGCTGGGCCGAGATCAGCGCCATAAGTGTGCAAAGTTTCATAGTCAAAGTTTTTAGCGTGAGCGAATTCGCTGGTGCCCACTTTCGTAGATAATTAAACACTATGTTCACATCCCAAATCTCCTTATACCTTGGCGCTGGAGGGCGCAATTGGAATGCTCCTTTACAAAAACGACTAATAAGAGGATGAGTTCCAACTGTACGTGACGAATCCTCAAGTACTAGGAATGCAGACAAGGCGCTGCGTGCAGAATTTATAACACTATAACTAGCTCTTTCACTTTCAAAGAGTTCCGACAAAAAATCAATCACATCATTGGATCTCGCCTGGAGATAGTTCAAGCCTTTTTTATGGCAGTATTTCTTCCATTTCCTTATGTAAACGGCATAGTTCTTTGTCGTTGATGCTCGCCACGATGCTGCTATTACATTGATAGCTCTTGCACTCAAACCTTTACTTTCTAGTGGCTGGCGCAGCACCTGCAACAAAGCAAATCAAGTTGATTATTAAGCGGGTGTGGCTCATTTGTAATAGGCTGTGCTAGTAAGTTTGGCCTTCTAGCTATGAACATTGGCTCCCCAATAATCATACCCTTCAAAAGAGGGAACCATGGTTGGGTAGGCCAGTTTGGAACTACTAGTAGGCCTGTTGCATCATCGCATTTAATCTTTTGTAAGCATTTTGCGATGAGGCAGAAGGGTGGGAATGCGTAGAAACTTAATGGTTTCCAGTCGATTGTGAAAGCATCAACTGTTTCAGCTCCAGGGTCAGGCAGCCATGAGATATATCTGTCAACTTGCTTATTTAATCTTGATGCAAATAGGTCTATTTCTGGGGAACCAAATTGCTGAGCAATTTCTTTGAATGCATCTGTATTTAGCATCCACTCTGTCTTGTGGTTAAAGTGTCTAGACATGTGGTCTGCCTCTGTGTTAAGTTTCCCTGGTAAATGGGCAGCTGATAGCCATATGTTCCTGCTCATGCACCATTCCCAAATGTGTTTGGCTGCCTCATTGCAATCTGCGGACTTGCAGCCCCCCATATTGTTAATGTATGATACTGCAGTTACATTATCAACACGGAGTAGTACATGCACATTTTCCACATCAGCACAGAAGGATTGAACGCCAAACCCGGCAGCGACTGTTTCAAGGTAGTTTATGCCATAATTTCTTGCTTTGTGCAATTCTTTTTCATTCCATCTACCACCTGTGCATGATTGGAGGTTAGTAGCACCCCAGCCAGCCCCACTGGCGTCCGTGCGCAACTCGAGGTCTGGTTTCGGTCTTCTTATTGGAGCGAATGAAGACGTTACATGCTCGACCCACCATTGAAGTTCACCCTTGGCTTCAATTGAAAGTGTCATTTTTCTATCGAAATGACCTCTGTTTGCTTTTAGTGCTGCAATTTTGTCTCTCTCTAAAGTACGATAGAAGAGAGGGCCATATTGGACTGCTGGAAAAGTTGAAACAATCTTTCCAATAACCCTGGCAACGTGCCTTATTGAGGGCTCTTTAGTGTCAATAAGCTCTTGACAGAGGCGTTCGACTTCGAGCGCCTTGCTTTCTGGAAGCCTAATTTGCATAGTATTTGTATTCAGAACAAAGCCAAGGAACGTTATCTCTTTGGTGGGGGTAAGTACCGATTTTTCAGGGTGAATAATGAACCCGAGTTGTGCAAGGATGTCAGTGGTAGCCTTAACAGCTGCTTTGAGCTTTTCCTCATTTTCTGCAATGAGGATTGTGTCATCCAAATATCCTACCACAATGTGACCAGCTTGTCTGAGCTTAGAAAAAACTGGCTTTAGTAATTTTGTGAATAGCCTTGGTGCTGTACTGAGACCATTGGGCAGTGCTTTGAATTGCCAACATTGACCATTGACAATAAATTTGAGGTATTTCCTATCCTCTTGGTGGATCGGTACTGTATAATATGCATCTCTGAGGTCGACAGAGGCTAGAAAATTGTCAGGGGATACAAGATCCAGGACAGTGTGGATATTATCCATCTTAAAATGCTGATACATCATGCATTTATTCAATTCTGAAAGATCGAGGATTAGACGTACACCTCCAGTTCTTTTTGGCGTAGTAAAAATATTAGAAATGAATTCACCCTCTTCATGTACACAGGGCTCAATAACATTTTTACGATGGAGGCTAGTAATTTCTACTTAATGCGCTTAGCATCCGGGAGGCTCCGTTTATAGCGTTTAGCCTTTAATTCATGCAAGTCTTTAATTTTTTCTACATCAAACTCGATCTTGTATCCCGAGACAGCCCTAATAACAATAGGGTCTGTTGTTAGCTCTTGCCAATTTTTCCTAAAATACCTCAGTCGACCGCCCACTGGGGGAACACTACATGTACTACTAGTACTAGCATTAGTCAAATCATTTTCGCTAAAAATGTGATCAGAGTGTGATTCACTGACCTTGTCGTGACTTGGTCTTGGGAGTTCTACTTCCTCCTCTGCTGGCCCATGGGACCCCTCTGGGCACCTGGCGCTTGCATTTGAGGCTGGTTCGGAGCCTGAGACTGAGTGTACGGAGGCAGTCTGCCCCTCCTGTTCTGTCTGTACCCTAAAAAAGGGCCACCCTGCGATCCTGACATTGGCCTGCTATACCCGCGGGATTGGCTCTGTGAGCCCCAGCGGTGCCCCGGTGCATTGTAGCCACGTCCCCGGTAGGGATGCGAAGCAAAACGGTGTTTGAATTTGTCCCTCATCACACCGGCCGCTGCCAGTTGCTGATCTTTGAGATCCTTCACCTGCTTCCCTAGATCATCACCAAACAAAAGTCTAGTAGCTGGCAGAGTAGGTTTGCACAGATGCGTAAACCTTGCATTCAAGTCAGGTTTTATGAGCTCTTTTCTCAGGCAGTTTAGTTCAAAGTTAGCGTTGCAAATTAACGCCAAAGCATCTTGCTGTGTATCAGTTATACCGCCCGTAGAAACGGAGCGGGCAAATGCATTGATGCCATGAGTGAGTGATTTTTGGACTCGTTGTAACTTCAAGTCACGGCTTTTTGTCATCGGAGGTAGATTGTCCCATATCACAGGGTTCACCTTTGGTGCCTCTATAATCTGACAATTGCTTGGAGCTGGGTATTTAGCAGTTACTTCATCAAGAACTTTCCCCTCCAATTGGTGTGTCATGAGATATGAAGTAGATTGGGCTATCTCCTCATCAATAGGATCTCCGATATCCGATGCCATTGCAAATTTTGCGGCGATCGAGGGAATGACAAAGTTATCAGGTTGAGGCATGTCTGAGTCAAAATTCTCTTCCTCCGAGACGGCGCCCGCTTCGGTTGCATCCGCGGGTAGACCGTAAAAATCCATGAGCCCGGTGGGCGGTATGTCATTCCCGTGGTCGAACGGGGGCCGTTGCACACAGTCTTCCCCGCCGGTAGCCCCGGTGGAGCCGCGAGACGAAGACGGGTGTGAGCTGCCGGTGACAGCCGTAGCATTAGCAGCGGGCAACGCCTCAACCACTCGCGCAAGAAGCGCTTCCATTTTATCAAGTCTGTTATTGAAAGTAGAAAATGGAACCGTTGATTCCACTTTCTGATTCTTCTCGCTCATTGCCTTTGGCTCCGAGTCCGACTTTGTTTTGCTTTTAGCTTTCCCCGGCCCACTCTTGCTGACTTTGCCAGCCGTGACTTTGCCACTGGAGTTGGGTAATTTTTTCTTTCCGTCGGAGCCCGTGGCTCCAGCGCTACCAGGCGGTGCCTGGGGTGGAAGCGCTGACGGAGGTAACGCAGCGGTGCTGCTATCCATTTGAGACATTACAATTCTATCGATAAAATATCACTTCAGAAGGGCGTGATTTATAAAAATAAGCGTCTCAAAGTTATCAGTAAATGTCAAGGATGAAACTAATAACGTTTTTTACCTTTGAATTTCGGGGATTGCGTGGATAATAATATCTGATTTTCTTGAGCCACAAAGGTGTCCTTTTGCTCAATAACACGCGACTAACGAATTGCTGATTAGCGCATGCGCACTAACGGGGTCTCATTTAACGTAATCCCGAAATTGGTATTACGTAGTATAATTTCAAATTTCTTTCAAGTTATTTTTATGTTGACCAGGTAGTAGATGAGAACTTGAAGTTGGTAGTAAGCATCAGGGCCCTGTTTCACAAAACTTGTCATCAGTGACACGTGACAGTTTTTGTTATGAGCTACTGAAATCCTTGCTTCTGATTGGTTAACAGCAGATTTGTCACTGATTTTTATCATTTGTCATCGGAAAAAGTCTTTGTGAATGGGGTCCCTGTTTGGCTTTTTATTCGCGAGGAAAATACTAACTGAAATGTTTACCTAAGTTTTTTTTAGTACCTTCTCCCTGCATTACGTCACCTTAGTATTTATATCAACAGTGTAAAAATGGGGAAAACGAATTTGCTTCAGAAAATATCATCAATTTGACTCTAAAAACATGGGCCGTATTGTATACCGAATAGAACAGCATGTTGCTGAAGTGTTGAATGGGGTCCTCATTACGAAACTACAATTGTTCTTAATGAAAATATACGTTACCTCCGCTGAGATAAAGGTCTGCAAGGCTGACCAACTTGGCAGCTTGCAGTGCCTTCCTGAGCTCAATCCGTTCATCTTCCCTGGACACACCTTCTCTCCATTGTTTCAGCATATGACGAGTTCCATCACTGGTAACACGGCCGAACCTCATATTGGTCATGAGCGCTCTCTGTATATCACCATGTAGGATTCCCAACTGACCAGCAAGGCTGTCAATCTTTGCTTCATCGTAAAGATCGTCAGCTATCTGCTGTAATATGCCTCCAAACTCATCATCTGGGGGCTCCTCTCTAGAATGGTAAAAAAGACAAACATGGGGGCGGTCAGAGAACGTAGGTATGACGAATCAACTTTAAAATTAGTACAAATCTTTATTTAGGTGAAGGAAAAAAAAACTCAAAATAAGTTCTTTCCATAATAAGACTATAGAGGATAATGTTATATTATAACTCTAATCAAGAGTATCATCTTCTACTTGTTTCATTACAGAACGTTTTCATTGTTAAAGTCAACCTATAGCAGTTGACTGACACAAATAGACAGCGATATCATTTAAAGACCATACTCGCCATGCTCGAATGATTAAATTGTATTTGAATTCATTAACAGATTTCACTTTCATCTCAAATCACTATAGACTGGAATGCAGCTAAGATTTCAATCTTTTATTCACTTCTGCTTTTACATAATCACAGGTGGTCACGAAATTTCTAAATCTGATTTTGAATTCATAGAACATAAGTGTTGCCGTACTTTTAGCACTGTTATTGGTAGTCTAGCACCACTCATTTTACACAACAAAATACATTCCGTAGTAGTGTTGTCACTTTTAGAGAAATAATGCGTTTATTGTCAATTTGGCATGTAAAGAGTAAATATATTTCATCTCGCCCTGCTTGGACTGTATCACTTCCCAGTCCTCCGGTTGAATTAGCCTCAGTTGATGATGTGCCTGTCATGAAGGAATGAAGTCAGTTTGAATGAGAAGGGGAAAAAAGAATTTAACATACACATTTGGAATGTTCTCTATCGTTCACTGTATCGGTATTCTAAGTAATTTCAAAGTATAGCAACAATGGGGGTAGGGAGCTATAAAGACCATATAGGATTTGATAAGCTTCACATTATACATATTTCAAAAAGTAGCAACAAATTGGATTGGACTTATACAGTATAATGTCGTTGTTTTTTAACTTTTAAAGGAAATTGAGATTGGAAAATAAAGTCTCACCACTCTGAGCTTGTTTTCCAGAAGCCACCCAGGGAATGAAACTCCATTGATATGTCTCTGCTTTCTTCTTCTGCTCTGCTGATCGTATCTCACTTTCTAGTTGAATTTTGGTTCTCAGCTTCCAGGTCTCACGCTTAAGTTGCTCCAAAAGCCCTTCCTTATAGTCATGCTCCTTCTTCCAGCTTAATTCTATTGACTGTTTTTATTTTCTGTCTTCCTCTCTTCCTTTCTTTAATTCTTCAACTTGCTGTCTTAGAGTCGTCTCGTTTTGCTCTTTCTCCTCTAGCGTTTTTGTCAAAGTGTCTTCCCGTAGTAGCTTAGACGCTAATTTCGTCATCATGTCTTCGTTGTCGGTCTCTAGTCTCTCAACCTGACGTCTTGCCTTCTCTTCTGTCCCCTGTAAATCTTCAGCCATTGTTTCGATACGCAGATCTTTTGATTGTAGTTTCTTTTCAAATTCCATCTCCCTCTGCTTGTACGTCTCCGTTACGTTATCTGTTTGGCTTTTTTCTCATTTTCCACCATTGCCCTTTCACTATGTTCACGACTTTCTTGTTCAACCTTCATGGTATCTTGTAGTCTTCCATTTTCACTGACTATGCTTGCGCGACTTGTACGGGACTCGTTGAGTTCCTGCTCTAACTCTGTAATTCTACCTCGGAGTAACTTCTTTGCTTCTTCTTCTTCTCTAATGTCTTCTCTAATGTCTTCTCCGTGTCTCTTCTGTGCTTCTGTGACATCCTTTCTCCCTTGTTTCCATAACCGCTCAAAGCTGGGTAAAAAATAAAGCTGTATTATTTCAGCAGATATCCCTTCGTCTCCCTTCTTCAGGCAACCATGAAGGAGGTGAAGCCACTGCAACCGTTTCTCATCTGAGAGATCGCCATCAATGGGAGGTAGGCCTACGTCATAGATGTCAGTGATCCCGAGCTTTTTTAGATTATTTTTTGTCTTCTCGATGACTTTACTTTGCCCGATAGTTTCCATGGCACATAATTATAGGGACGTGACCTATCAACATACACACACAAAAAAAAAATCAGTTTAATCAACAGTAGTCATTTAATCGTGTCATGACCTCTATGTACCACACATTTGTCACCTAATCCTTTTTTTTTAG
Organism: Strongylocentrotus droebachiensis; assembly: GCA_035222895.1. Lineage (NCBI taxonomy): Eukaryota > Metazoa > Echinodermata > Echinoidea > Camarodonta > Strongylocentrotidae > Strongylocentrotus > Strongylocentrotus droebachiensis. The sequence continues at coordinate 81,166 of JAVYIG010008541.1, forward strand.
AGAGAGAGAGAGAGAGAGAGGGGGGGGGGGGTATATTTTTACACCAGAGTAAGGATCGAATCTGTTCATTTTTCATTCACATCTGTGCTTTCAAATATTGCCATTAAACGTGCTGTATGTGCATAAAGTATACCACCATTTTCTAGGGTTGTAAATAGAACTGGCAAGTGAGAAAATGATCGATGGAGAGAGAGGGGGGGGGGGGGGGGGAAGAGAAACGTGATAAAGAAAAGAGACTGCAGAAGAACCGGAAAAGGGAGTAAACATAGCCGTAGTCAGGAGATAATTGTAAATTTACAAGTATGAAAATGAAAATTTGTAATCACATGGGCCTATTATATAATAATACAGACCTACACAAAAAGAGGAAAGAATCAGCATGCATGCACAAGGAAAGAAAATGTATTTGATTTACAAATTGAACTGACGAAGGGCGTGTTAGAGTTCACGATATCATCATGATCGAAATTGATGAGGTGCAATTAAGGGCTAGAATGCATAATGGATAATATAGAAAACTAAGATAAGTACTTAATTTTAGGGTCATATTGCATGAATTATGATTGTATCCTCGATTGTTTTATTTCCTAGTCATAACTGTTGAAAAAACATTCTATAGCAGGTTTCATTATCGTTAGATACAAGTACATACCCATTTGATAGCATGGCAAATGACATGAATCTTTATATGTAAATAAAATTACTAACCTTCATGTGTTAAAATAATATGGCTCGTAATTTTATTCATTTCTTCATATCTTCATTCGTCCATTCTTGTAATCAATACGGTGGTTTATATCACTGCATTGTGTGTATCGACAATGCAATTGTTTATGAATTCACAATTGTGTAAAGATACTCGTCCTACCTATAGCGTAAAGGATGGGCAAACTCACCTGTAATGCTCTTTATTTTCTTGATGAAGTCCTGGAAGTAGTCGAAAGAAGACGGTCTAATAAAAATGAGAAAATGCACAGATTCAAAATCGTCATTATCACGTGGTAATAATTAAAGAGGTAATGCTAATAAAATGCACACAATTTGATTCTCAACCCGCCCCTACCAAAGGCCAAATCAAAAAAGAAAAAAGTTTTTGCCGATTTTCCCTGCCACATTGCCCCCGAAAATGTGTTTATTTCGGTCCGCGGTGTCAGAACGATGTCACGCGCCCACAAGCGCCGTAATGTATGACCATGAATCCTTCATAATGTCGATATTAAAGATGTAACGATATCTAAATCGGGCACATTGCTATCAAATTCGGGTAACAGAAGTAAGGAGAAACATTATAAAATCATGTTTGAATGGACGAAAGTGATAAACAGTGGCGTATCTAAGTATTATTCCGCTAGGGGCAAACAATGACATTGCCCCCCCCCCCCCGCCAAAACGTATCCGCATTAGAATACAAGCGAATGGGCAGTATATATATTGACTTAAATCTACAAAAAACACAATTTCTTTTACCCATATAAATATTCCAAAGGCACCATCTACTGCAGCGTACCAGCAATACCATGCGATTACAAAAATGGTAGTCGATTTCATTCAAATATGTATTGCCCGTGTGAATATGGAAAGCGAAAAGATTAATACTCACCCTAGCAACAGCACCATACATCCGACCTTCCCGGCAAGGTGTCGTACATATTCTTTGTCTGAATCTGGTAAGATGGTAAAAGAGAACGTGTTTGATACATTGTGCATGATGAACCTTTTGGATACTGTGAACATGATATTTAGCCTACATGCAGAAGAAGAGAAAGGACAAAATAGTCAAACTTCTGTAGTGTTATAAATCGATGTGCCAAAATAACACAAACAAATAAATTGTTTGTGTTATAACATTTAAAGAAATTACACATAAATATTATGTTGTGATAATAAAAACAGTGAACATAATGCGTGTCGTGAAGAGAATCTTACATGCGTTTGAAAGTCGTGGAATCATACTAAGAAGTAAGAAGGGGGTGCCAAAATAACGATAAGTCCGTGAATCTAAGTATAATAGGCCTATAAGTATAATGTCATGTGGGAATTTAGAAGGAATTGCAGTAGGCAATAATGGTACTATTCCAAAACCATGAACAGAAACACCCATAACAAGCTTAAAAACATCAACAAAATAAGAATGTTTTTACAAAATCCAAATCACTGTCTATTATTGAAATGATGCATCTATATTCTATCACTGTTTGAGCTTCATGAAATTGAAATCGTATTTGAGAAATGCTTGTTATGGAGCCTTTTTTGTATCTCCATGGGCTTTTGAGAAATAACACAATTATTCGCAGTTCCTTTTGATAATCGTAATGTCGTATTTGAAGATTGACCATGTCCAAAGACCTGTTTCTGCAATTTAAATACACAGTTGTATGCTCGTACATAATACCCTGCTAGCTAGCCTCCTAATTAAATACATCAGGCAGGTCAGGTATATGGTCACAATGAAACATACATATCATTACCAATAATTGTTTCAGATAGATGACATGTTTAATAAATCAACGGCTAAAACATAATCGTTTGTTTTTATTCGATATTTTGTTTATAAAATAGAAATATGATTGTTGCGCTCCATGTGTTTGATGTGTGACATGTAATAAGAATTCTCAGAGTTACGTTTTACTGTAAAAAACAATGACTTTTTATTTTAAGATCCTGCAAGTTTTCACATATTTCTCCCTTTCAGACGATAAACGTGATATGATATCTGTCTCTTTATCAATAGGTGATGGGTTACTCAGGCGTATGCCATGGTTCATACCCTCAATATACAAATATTTAAAATGTTAAGGACAACTGATATTTAACAAATATAATTACACAATTCAAGCGACTGAGTATAGCCATGACATTTTCAAATATTGATTGCGATGTAGTTACCAATATGAAGTTAATTTCACGCTCAAATAGGATCATCGCGCGGTTTTGTCAAACCGCCATAATTGAGTTAAATTGAATTTATTTCTTCTACAAAACAAGCAAATCAATCAACTGTTTACTACAAATTTGCAAACATGCAGTTGGGTATACATTATCTCATTTCGGGCATGTGGACATATGCCTTGTTGTTTTCTATAGTCCCCTCTCCTCGATGTTCATGGTTAATTTGGTCGACTATGATGCATGAGAATGATTGAAACCTCAAGAATAGCCATATCTATATCATAGGGTTAAATATGATGATGCTAGGCTCAAGCATTGTAATGATGGATAGAAACTAGCGTGTAATATTGTGTTTCCACCATTAACATGGAGAGAACTATTGTAACATTTGAGCGTGAGCATGAAGGCAGTGGGCAGATTACTGTATGTGATTCAAATAATAATTTCATATTCCATACCACAAGTCAAAGGTCGGTTGATAATTCATTAAAATCCCGCATCCGTTTCTCCTGTTGTACATGATACGCGCCTTCTAAAGAACTTCCTACACCCAGTAATAACTAGACCTACTACACTCAAAAAAAAAAGTGCTAAATTTAGCACTTAAAGATTCAATTTTAGCACTTTTTAGGAGCTCGCATAGTGACTGCACTCGAAGTGCTGAGTTAGCACTTGCACCCGGGCTACTTTGCTAGCACCCAAAGGAGCTGACTGTTGTGCACTTAAAGTGCCAAGTTTTGCTCTCTTTTGGGTGCTAGCAGAATAGCCCTTGTGCAAGTGCTAACTCATGCGTTGTTTGACATGCCCCATCTACATTTGGTATGTGGTCAAGGTGGATGTCCTTCGTCATTTACCACTTTCAACTCTTACAGGAAACATTTATTAAACCAACATCCACAAGAAGAACCTGAACCTGAAGTTGTACAGGGTATGGAGGGTCTAGTTGATGCTGATTTGGGTGTTGCTGTTAGTGAAGTGCATAATCCTGCAGCAGATGATGCATTTGATGATGATGATAGGATAGGCCTACTACAAGAACAAGATGGAGCAATGCATAATGACAGTACAAGACACTATGAATATGACAGACAATGAAAGCGGACAAAATATACAGTTCCTTAGGTAGACAAAGGAACATCCCTTCACTGCTATTATGTAAAAATGTGTAGAACAGGTGTCACATGCATATTCACCTGTTCTACACATTTTACATAATAGCAGTCAAGGGATGTTCCTTTGTCTACCTGAGGAACTGTATATTTTGTCCGCTTTCATTGTCTGTCATGTTCATAGTGAGACCAGCTGCATTTTTCATTGGTTCTCTTTTATCAAACACCAACATGACCCATGCTATGACAAACAGAGTGTTATCTGCTGCAACAGCTTTGAATACTGATGTTGTTGACAGTTTAAAGGTACTATGTCCCTTTTGCAGCCAACCTCAAATGCTGTAGAACTTTGCATGAATTATGAATATGTCCTGTATGTCCTATCTGTGAAATTTAAACGTTAGCAGTGTCCTCATATTCAAATTATGCAAGGAAAACCGTTTACTTGCTAGACTTCACTGTCAGACACTATTGAGTGACTGACTGGCTTTTTTTTCTTTGGTAATAACATACATGAAAAGAGTTGTAAAGGGTACATGAGTATTTGTCTACATCAATAACCCACTTCTTGTGATGGCCAAGATTAAACTGATTGAATCTTTGCGCAGCATAAAACGTATGACCATTCGGTACAATTGTCTGAAAATTAAGACTATTACTTTTGGGCTCTATAGCACTAAAGTCGATTTGACAACTAATAGTCGTTATTTTCCAACTTGAAGACATTTTCAAGCCCCACCTTTTTTAGGGAAGTTCTAAATTAGTATTATCTTTCAAATGCAGTTGGAATTTAACTTTTTCATTTTTTGGGCCTGCAAATGGGACATAGTCCCTTTAAGGAGCAAAGTTATTCAGACTTTTGAGGCCTTGGGTATTGACCTGGAGAATGAAGAATGTAAGAATCTCTTAGCTGAATTTGATTCAAAAACAAATATTCACAAGGTAACAGCTATTATACTAACCGACCAATCAGATCAGGTTATGCAGTCAGCACTCGATGTTAAGTGCTGCATATTGTTATAGCACTCGTTTTCTGCACTCAAATATTCAGCACGTTTCGGTTTCCTTGTTAAAGTTAACCCGTCAAGTGCTGATTTTGGCACTTCAAGTGCAGAATCTCACTCAGCACCCAACATTTAGCACCTCAGTTTTTTGCGTGTATGATGTTTCCTATATTACTGTATGGTGTCTTATGTACGGTTTGGTCTCTCTACCTGAGACTATATTTGTATTGCCATATTGAGGAATTGAATCGAATTGACTAAATATTTATATTTAAAACAAAAATATATATTACAATCTATACCTTTCAAATAGATTTGGGTTAAAGGTTAATTAATGTTTTTCATTTCACTCAAAAGAAATGCATGTCCCTAAGTTTTCGATTTAAAAAGAAAACCCAACATAATATATTAGGTACACTTCTTATATTAGCGAGTGGCTATACCTTTAATTGGCAGCATATTGTGATGTCAAAACTCAAAATGGCTGTTTAAATGTATCGCTTTCAGACAAGCTTCTCGAATACGGTATCTATGTTGCAAAATTTGTCTGATGTTAAACTTTTCGATTTTTTACATGTATGTATTTCTTGTTAAATCTTGTAGTGTATAAAGAACATGCTATTTTTTATTGTTGAAAGAAATGCATTGGTCCTTATGGACAGTAACAACAGCAACAAGACGTGCATAGAGCACCCCTGTAGTAAAAGCGGTTAAAACAATTTGCCAAGAAGTTCTAGTTTTACAGCCCTGTCGTTTGTTGTTGCAGGAACTTGCTGAAGTATATAGCGACTAACGCTTATATATTAGGATAAATGTCAAATTTTGCAGTGAATCATCATTTGCCTTTTTAGGTGGAGGCGGAAACCATTATAAGCAATGGCAAACAAAGACAAACCATTGTCATGTTACATGAAATTGGGAAAACCCAGAGCAAAAGCGGGGTAGAAAAAAAGATTGAACCAACTCGCGCGTGCAGAAGGTCATTAGCCCGCTCAAAGTGCACTAACGGTGTGGATTTGCCAATTTGATGAGTATGCTACATACAGATTGCATTTTATGTACACAACCACTGTACCATGCACACGTTAGTTATGTGTTGTGTGTACATGTTAGTCCAGAATCTGGCCTATTTGATTTTGATCTCCACCAAACCAAAGCAATGCGATCTCCACTTGCTGCCACCCGAAGATGTCATGGACCTGAAATTACGACGCCCGACGAAGGCTGAGCTTGTGAGCGTAATGAGTTCGTTAAAGATAGCGCCATCTTCGGCGGCTTGAATCAATTGTCATCATCATCATCATCAACTTCAGGTGGCGCTGTAAAACGCTGCTGTGGTCTTCACGAGAGCACGCCATGCAACTCTTTCACCTGCCATTTGTGTTGCACCTTTCATTCCTTGTCCAGACACTTTATTGATATCATCAGTCCAAGATATTGGTGGAAGACCCCGTTTTCCTTCGACTGCTCCTTGCAGTATTTGCTTCTCAACACCTTCAAATCTCCTAACAATGTGCCCAACGTAGAGTTAAGTTTTCTTTGCATGATTCCCCTTCTGATGGTCAAGTCTGTTCCAATCTTTTCCAGGACCCACATATTTGTCTTTTTATCGTTCCATGACCCTTGCAACAGCCTCCTGTAGCACCACATTTCAAAGGCATCAACTCTCTTTCTGTCATTCTTTGTCATGGCCCAGGACTCACTTCCATAAGTCGCAATAGAGAAAGAAAATGCTCAACTGTAGGGAATATAAATATCCGATAAATATAAGGAACCGGCCAGATTCTGGACATTTTATTTTTATTTTAATAGTTATTTTATTGTTCATCCAATGCACACAAAATAATAACAAAATTATATATATACATAGTTTGTCATAATATTACAAGATATTGAGTTACATTAGTTTAAAATATATTAAATATATAATAACAAATCGCAACTTTCCATTTTTACATCTCAAACTATAAGCCAGTTCACGGTTGTAGTCTGAGCATGAGCAGATAAAGGTCATTGCAGAACAAATTGTGAAATACACGGAAACGAAATACTGGATACGTG